>JAPYYA010003068.1:0-13271 GCA_028533165.1 Leontopithecus rosalia | reverse complement strand
CATAAAGAAGAATTTACATCAACGAATGGATAAAACAGCCAGTTAACAACAAATGGCAGTAACCCTAAATTTAAATTGACTAAATCCCCCATTCAAAAGACACAGCCAAAACCCAACGGCATGTTACATCCAGACCCGTTTCACATGCAAGGATACACAAAGACTCAAAACAAAGGGATGGAGAAAGATTTACCAACCATAGGGAGAGCAAAAATAAATAAAGAAATAAATAAATAAAAAGCAGGAGATGCACCTCTCGCATTGGGTAAAATAGATTTTAAAGCAACAAAGACATAGTGGTAAAAGGATCAGTGCAACCAACAACAAGAGCTAAGGATCCTAGCACCCAGATACATAGAGACTTAGATTCAATGAGACAGAAAATTAACAAGGATATCAAGGACTCAAACTCAGATCCGGAACAAGTAAACTTAATAAATATTTACAGAGCTCTCCACTTCAAATACACAAAATATACATTCTTGTCAATACCACATCACACCTACTCATAGGTTTAAATGAAACATTGATTGGTCATTATTAATACCCTTTTTTTTTCAGAATAAAGCAATATTTTTGTTTACCCTCCCTCTTTCTCTTCCTCTCCTTTACTCATTTTTTTTTCTTTCTTTCCTTCTCTCAAAAAAAGAAAGAAATCAACTTGTAAACCTCTAGATCCAGGTGGGCAATATCTCTCTCATTGCTTGTTTCCTTCCTTCCCTTCCCTCCCTCCCTTCCTCCTTCCCTCCCTTCCAGCCTTCCTCCCTTCCCCCCCCCCCAAAAAAAGAACAAGATCATGTTTTTTGCGGGGACACAGGGCTGGAAGCCATTAAACTAACACAGGCACAGAAAACCAAATACTGCAGGTTCTCACAAGTGGGAGCTAAATGATAAGAACACATGGACAAAAAAAAGGGAACAATAGACACTGAGGTCTACTCGAAGACAGGTTGGGAGGAGGGAGAAGGGCAGAAGAATGTATTGGTACTAGGCTTAGTATCTGGATGTTGAAATAATCTGTGCAAGAAACCCCCAGGACACAAGTTTACCTATGTAACGAACCTCCACATGTACCCCCCTGAACTTAAAAAAGAAAGAATCATATTGAAAAAGTAAAATTACCAGGATAAACCTTAAACAAATGTTTTAAAGGTGTCGGATGTAAAATCTTAGAAGCAAAGTGTAGAAGGAATAAGAATAAGGTTTATTGTAAATATTTAAGAATCATATAACACATTAACATATCACAACTAAGCATTTATTATACTGTTTAAGAAGGGAAGCAATTGCAGTAGTATTTCAGATGCTATATCTTTTTTTAAATGCAATATATGCTCATAAACTCTAAACAGTATTTTAAAATATACAATCTCTCCAAAAGAAAATATTCAACTAAAGATAGATAACTTTTAGTATAAGCAAAATGTCACAAGATTTTAAAATTAAAAGTCATCAGATTTTTCACAGCACATTGTACAGAAAATTTGCAAGCTTCCTGTACACCACAGTATAATCTTTACTCTTGAGCAAGTCGTTCAATAACACGCCGGTAATCTTCTACTAGTTCCTGAAAACTCTCTTCCAGCTGTTCGTGTTGCATGCTTATTTCTATTTGGTTCATCTGATTTGTCAGTTCTTCTGGTCTGAGACATTTTCTCATCTTGGCAAGATCTCTTTGCTTTTTCTAGGTGACAAACAATTATTTGTTAGACTAAGAAAGCAAATATATTTCCTCATAGTCTTATAATTTTACGTGTCCAATGTTAAAAATAAGAACAGTACAAATATGCCAAAACTTGTCCCACACTATTTTTTTTTAAAGGAAGCTTAAACATAATGTTAACCATGAATTGCAAACCCTCTAAAAACAGTTAACAGGAAGACCTGGTATTTGTGTCCAATTGATGATAAATACAGACATGTGACTAGGAGCCCCCTCCAAAACTTTAGAGAATGCTGGCCAGTGTGGAAACTCAAATATTTCTTTAATAAATAAAAGACATGAGCTGAAGAAAGACCACTGAGATTAAGTGCTATTATCCTGCATTTTACTATTCAATCATTAATTACATTTTAAATTCCACCCATGAAGTATTTATGTGCCACATGCCAATTTTAACATAAACTGTTAGAAATGTTTCAGAAAGATATTTAGGAAACTGTGACACTTAAAAACACATTAACTAGGTCTGACATGGTGGTTCACACCTGTAATCCCAGCACTTTGGGAGGCCAAGACAGGTAGATCACAAGATCAGGAGATTGAGACCATCCCGGCCAACATGGTGAAACACGGTCTCTACTACAAATTTAAAAAGAATTAGCTGGGCGTGGTGGTGCGTGTTTGTAATCCCAGCTTCTTGGGAGGCTGAGGCAGGAGAATTTGCTTGAACCTGGGAGGCAGAGATTGCAGTGAGCAGAATCGCGCCACTGCACTCCAGCCTGGCAACAGAGCAAGACTCCGTTTCAAAAAAACCGTATATTATACACACACGCGCGCACGCACACACACTAGCATACTAAACCCTCCCTGTTTTACTCAGGAAACCACTATGCTGAGTTTGGAACAGGTAGCTGGTAAGAACTTTTATGCAGGACACTGTCAAAACAATATTATGTCAGAGATATTTAGGATGGGACTGGACGACTGGGCAGCTACTGCAATAGTTCAAACCAGAGTTGATGAAAGCCTAGATCAAGTCAGCAGCAGAGATGGAGGGGACAGGGCAGATTTAGGGGAGAAAATACTGGGTGATATGGGGAAGGAAGAATGAAGAGTAACTCCAAGATTCCTGGTTGGGTGGCATTATTGCAAATATAAAGCTTTCATATTTTGGATATACTGTTCTAGATTATCGTATCAATTCTTCTATTAGAGAATAAAGATTAGACTTTATATAGAAATCAGAAATCACATATATTAACTCATATAATCCTAACAACTCTATATGAGATAGGGATTAGATGGAGGGGGAAAAAAAGGGCTACAAGAGCTAAATAATATGCCCTAAGTAGCCCTTGAAAGCAGTGCCTCTCAAATGTGAATGTGCATGGAGAGCACCTGGAGTCTGAGAGTCTGCATTTCTAATCAGGTGATGTTAATGTTGCTAATCTACTGACCACATTTTGAATATAAGTGGTAGAAAGAGAACTGATAAAAATTCAGATTTATTGCTCCTAAGGCCTGGAAAGACAGTACATTCTCTGCATTCCTTATTTTTCAATCCTGTATGCTGTAAAATTTGTTATTTCTGCCAAAGGCATGACTGCCCTAAATACATGCATCTAATTTAAGGAAACAGTTCAGGAACTAAAGGGCAATGCATTAGGAAATTACTGTAGTGTGAGATATGAGAGGACTATAAGTTATTTTTCTAAATTGCTGCCCAATTATAACATTTGTAATTGGTCTATGGCTTTAGGGCAAGACTGGTGATACCCATTTGGCTGTGAAGAACCTGAAGGGTTTAATAGCCATAAATATAAATATTTTATATTTATAAAAATATAAAAGTTCTGGCCTTTTATCGTTTTTATTATTTTTTTGAGAGGGAGTCTCACTCTGTTGTTACCCAGGCTGGAGTACAATGGGGCATGATCTCGACACACTGCAACCTCTGCCTCCTGGGTTCAAGTGATTCTCCTGCCTCAACCTCCTAAGTTGCTAGAATTAAAGGCATGCATCACCATGCCCAGCTAATTTTTGTGTTTTCAGTAGAGACCAGGTTTCACCATGTTGCCCAGGCTGGTCTCGAACTCCTGGGCTCAAGCAATCCACCCACCTTGGCCTCCCAAAATGTTGGGATTACAGGTGTAAGCCACCATGCCCAGCCCAGTTTTGGCCTTTTAGACAGGTGAACTGCCTGGACAGATAAAGGTACTTAATATAAAAAAGAATTATTCTTTAAGAGTAGAAAATACTTCCCATTATTTGGCATGAACTGTGTGACTACCATTTGTACTAAGAATTTCTATCATCTTTCATTTGTTATATTTTACATAAAATGTCCCATTAATATCTAAAACATATAATTCAATAAATTATTTTACTTTAGTAAAAGTCTTAATACTCTTAAATGTTGCCATCTATTTATATTGTTCTCTGTGCCCAAATTTTATCATTAAGACATTTTCTAGCTAACAAATATTACTTAAAGATCAAAACCTTTGGAAAGTACCATTTCTACCCATTTTCTGATGTTTCTGAATTGGTAACATCAAATAATAAAATGCTACTTTGGATAATTTTTGAGGAGACCATTATAATTTATCACAACCTGTTATATGCAGATGATGGTCTGTAAATTGGAAAATCCATTAAACTGCAATGAAATGACACTATGAGGAACTATTCATACATCTTTGTATGAATTCAAGATAAAATGATTTAGTTGTACGCAAATAATTACTTTTATATTCAGAATGTGATAATACTGAACACAAGAATTACAATGACAGATTAGGAAATATAATTGCACCGGAAAGTAAAAAGATGCTATGAAGAAAAAAGAGTTGGGATTCAGCAAGTAATGTGAGCCAACAAACCATCGGCATTCAAGCCTGGTTCTATAAAGCAGAATGCATGGCAAAGAAAACTTAAATTTTCTTTAAATTTACAAAGGAAAGCCCAAACTACATGTACTTGATGTAGTTATTTAATTTACTTTTGTCAAATTTTAACGAAGATTCAACTTGGTCATTTCTGTCCCAGCTATTGTGCGATATATAACCTTGTAGATATAGTATATATAAATGTAGCAATAACATTTCAACATTAAGCAATTATACTCAGTAATTACTTGTTAATAAATTAAGTATTCTGCCAATCAGCTCACTACTCAGCTGCAACTAGTTAGCAAATTTTCTTTCTTTCTTTCTTTCTTTTTTTTTTGAGAGGGAGTCTACTGTTGTGTAGAATGAAGTGCAGTGGTGCGATCTTGGCTTACTGCAACCTCCACCTCCTGGGTTCAAGCAATTCTCCTGCCTCAGCCTCCCGAATTAGCTGGGATTATAGGTACCTACCACCACACCCAACTAATTTTTATATTTTTAGTAGAGACAGGGTTTCACCACGTTGGCCAGGCTGGTCTTGAACTCCTGAGCTCAGGTGATCCTCCCAACTCAGCCTCCCAAAATGTTGAGATTACACACATGAGCCACCACACCCAGCCTAGATAGCAAATTTTCATTCACACCAGGTGGAATGAATGATAACCATCCTGACAGTGTCCAAATGGTAAGGCCAACTTAATTTAGGTGGGAAAATATGGAAAATGACTAGGAAGTGGGGAAAAAAGGGCAAGAAGAATGTTTAAAAATATAATAGTACTAACATGATTTCAGCAATGGTAAAGTACAGAGATTTTATTAATAAATAGCAACAAAGGCTATTTTTATGAAGAAAGCAAAGAAAAAGAATATATATGGAACTTTGCTTTTATATGGGATGAAAGAAAAAAGAATAATATGTGTAACAACTGAGAAAACAAGAAAATTTGTTAGGGAAGAGCCTAAGCATTCAGATTTTTTAAATATGCATACAAATCAAAGAAAAGCTAACCATGGTAGATTATCCTTGGGATAAGTTTGATTGATTGAGACACAGTTTCACTCTGTCACCCAAGCTGGAGTGCAGTGGCACAATCTCAGCTCACTGCAATCTCCACGTCTTGGGTTCGAGCAATTCTCATGTCTCAGCTTCCCAAGTAGCTGGGATTACAGGCACACCCTACCATGCCCAGCTATTTTTGTATTTTTAGTAGAGACGAGGTTTCACCATGTTGGCCAAGTTGGTCTTGAACTCCTGACTTCAAGTGATCCACCCACCTGGGCCTCCCAAAGTGCCAGGATTGCAGGTGTGAGCCACCACTGGGAAAAGTTTCTAAATGAGTGAAACATATGTATAACTTATATTGGAAAATTATGAGTGAGAATTTTTTTTCTGAGATGGAGTTTTGCTCTTGTCAGCTCACTGCAACCTCTGCTTCCTGGGTTCAAGCAATTCTCCTGCCTCAGCTTCCTGAGTAGCTGGGATTACAGGTACTTGCCATCACACCCGGCTCATTTTTTTATTTTTAGTGGAGACAGGGTTTCACCATGTTGGCCAGGCTGTTCTTGAACTCCTGACCTCAGGTGATCCACCTGCCTCAGTCTCCCAAAGTGCTGGGATTACAGGTGTGGGCTACCACGCCCGGCCATGACTGATTATTTTTATAAATAACTGGAAGACTATTTCTACTTTTGTAGAAGTTAATTTTACAAAATGACCTGGACTCTCCCATACACTGGCATTTGGTAGCTTTTCTTCTGTTTTAAACAGTGAAAAGAATAATGTTGAAGATTCTTGAAAGTCCTACCTTATATGGGCTAATTAGTCTTCTTTTAATATCCAATCTATAGCTTCTGTATTGTTCAGTATCACTCATGTCAGTTACCAGTAGTCGAAGAATTTCATAAACCCTTCTAGCATGTCGCTAATAAATGAAACAAAAGAAAAATGTGAACACTTTCAAAGTAAAAATAATGACACTTTTCCAAAAGAACACAGGATATATTTAATATCTGCCATGTGCAAGGAATTGTGCTAGATACCAAAGGAAAGGCAATAAAAGTCATTGCCTTCAAGCAGTCTAGTGGGTAATACAAATGATTATGGTATGGATAACTTAATGTGGCACAAGCATAGTTCAATGCAGTCTCAACCTCCTAGGCTCAAGCTATCCTCCCACCTCAGCCTCCTGAGCAGCTGGGACCATGAGCATACACCACCATACTTGGCTAATTTTTTTTTGTTTGTGTGTAGAGACAGGGTCTCACTTTGTTCCCTAGGCTGGTCTTCAACTCCCAGCTTCAAGCAATCCTCCTGCCTCAGCCTCCCAAAGTGTAAGAATTACTGGCATGAGCCACTGTGACAGATTTTAAATGGGAGAGTAAGCAACATGCACAAATTTGAGTTTTAAGTCAGTCAGTCTTTCAGCTTCATAGAAATGGTAGCAAAAAGAAGGGCAGAGAGACCAATCAAGAAGCTGAGCTATTACATCAGATAAAAAATGATGAGAGCATGAACTGGAACAGCACAAGTAAGACAACTAAGGGAACAAGGACACTAGAAACTAATATAAAGAAAAAGTGACTTAGAGAAGAATGTGAAAATGTAAATTTTCACAGCCTAGGAGAGATTTGGGAGGCAGCAGCAAATAGAAAATCTGAAGAAAATTTTAGTCTAAGGGGAAGGATTTAAACAATGTCAGTATATAGGTAACAGTTGGAACCAAAAGGTTGGTTAAGGTCACCTGGGGAAAGCATATACAGTGATAAAAGGAGGTCAGTCAGAAATCTGGTAGTACAGTGACAGTTAAAAAGCAGACAGGGCGGCCAGGTGCGGTGGCTCACGCCTGTAATACCAGCACTTTGGGAGGCTGAGGCGGGCGGATCACAAGGTGTCAGGAGTTCGAGACCAGCCTGGCCAACATAGTGAAATCCCATCTCTACTAAAAATACAAAAAAAATTAGCCATACGTGGTGGTGGGCTACTCAGGAGGCTGAAGCAGAAGAATTGCTTGGACCTGGGAGGTGGAGGTTGCAGTGAGTCAAGATTAAGCCATTGTACTCCAGCCTGGGCAATAGTACAAGACTCTGTCCTAAAAAAAAGCAGACAAGGCTAGGCACAGTGGCTCATGCCTGTCAGTCTCCAGCACTTTAGAAGGCTGCCAAGGTGGGCAGGTCACTTGAGCCTAGGAGTTTTAGAACAGCCTGCAGATTATGTGCTAATGTTGGCAAAAAAAAGAGAACAGTCTGTAGAAATCTTGTCTCTACCACAATTAGCCAGGCATGGTGGCGTACCCCTGTAGTCCCAACTACTTGGGAGGCTGAGGTGGGAGAATCATTTGAGCCCAGGTGGTTGAGGCTGCAGTGAGCTGTGATTACACCACTGTACTCAACCTCAGGTGACAGAGTTAGAGACCCTGTCTGTCTCAAAAAGAAAAGAAAAGGAAAAAAAAGACAAGTGGTATCAACGAAATATCAGAAGAATCAGGAAGTTTCAGTAGCAATGAAGCCAAAGGAGAACCACAGTTTTCCTGTTGGTGTTGTTTCACTTGTATATTTATTTGGGCAGGGAGTTAGGCTATGGGTAGGTTGGGAAGATGATATCTTCTGACCTTCCTGGAAGGGAACTTAAGTTGAGAATGAAAAAATGAGTACTATTTGGCCAGGCAAATAGGAGAAGGGAGTATTTCAGGTAAAGAGAATAGAATATGTAAAGGAATACAGAAGGAAGAAGGATGTGGCAGAGTTGGGAAATGGCTGGAAGATCAGTAAAGCCAGAGAATGTAGTAGCAAAGTAATAAGAGGCTGAAGCTATTAAGGTAGGCAGGGTCCAGATTATCATCAGCTCTTTGTGTCCTAAGTAGGGAGTTTGAATTCCTTTTATAAAAAAGCATCATGGGCCAGGTGCGGTGGCTCACGCCTGTAATCCCAGCACTTTGGGAGGCTGAGGTGGGAGAATCACGAGGTCAGGAGATCGAGACCATCCTGGCCAACATGGTGAAACCCCGTCTCTACTAAATGTACAAAAAAATCAGCTGGGCATGGTAGCACACGCCTATAGTCCCACCTACTCGGGAGGCTGAGGCAGGAGAATTGCCTGAACCCAGGAGGAGGAGACTGCAATGAGCCGAGATTGCACCACTGCACTAGAGGCTGGGTGACAGTGTGAGATTCCATCTCAAAAAAACAAAAAAATATCATTAAAAAAATACATATTCATATGTATTTATTTTTTATTTTTTTATTTTATTATTATTTTTTGAGACGGAGTTTTGCTCTTGTTACCCAGGCTGGAGTGCAATGGCACGATCTCAGCTCACCGCAACCTCCGCCTCCTGGGTTCAGGCAATTCTCCTGCCTCAGCCTCCCGAGTAGCTGGGATTACAGGCACACACCACCATGACCAGCTAATTTTCTGTATTTTTAGTAGAGACGGGGTTTCAACATGTTGACCAGGATGGTCTCGATCTCTTGACCTCGTGATCCACCCGCCTCGGCCTCCCAAAGTACTGGGATTACAGGCTTGAAACACCGCACCCAGCCTCATATGTATTTATTTTAAAAGCTGAGCTATTAAAAAATTTCTAATTAATACAGACTTAATACAATCTAGAAATATAAATTACTTCTAAAATATATATGTTACCTTAAAGCTAAGAAACAACTACCATGTTTTAATGCAGGAGAAAAATGAAATATAGTTCAAATTGAGTTGTCTGAAGGTGACCAGCAACCTTTTGATTATACAGTTTTGAAACTCAGGAGGAAAAATCTGGATTAGAGATTTAGATGAAATCTCCCAGGTAGAATTACTAGAATAAAAAGAAATGAGGAATAAGGAATTCTGGGGAAGTTACATTTAAAAGCATATAAAAGAGCAGAAGTCAAAGTATTTCAAGAAAGACAATCACAGTGGTAGGTAAAAAGCCAGGAACTATGGTACTTTAGAAGCCAAGGGAGGAAAGGTGGTCAATAGTATTAAATGCTGGTCATTACTGGAATATCCTTCATCCCACATACTTTATTTTTTTCGAGAAAGAGTAGGCTGGAGTGCAGAGTTGCTCACTGCAACCTCCCCCTTCCAGGTTCAAGCAATTCTCCTGCCTCAGCCTCCCAAATGTCTGGCTAATTTTGTATATTTTTAGTAGAGATGGGGTTTCACTGTGTTAGCCAGGATGGTCTTGATCTTCTGACCTTGTGATCCACCAAAACCCAGCCCATCTCACATACTTTCATTCGTTCTTTATTTAGGGGGGTGGGGGATGGAGTCTCACTCTGCTACCCAAGCTGGAGTGCAGTGGCACAATCTCGGCTCACTGCCACCCCCGCCTCCTAGGTTCAAGCAATTCTCCTGCCTCAGCCTCCAGAGCAGCTGAGACTACAGGCATATGCCACCATGCCCCGCTAATTTTTGTATTTTTAGTAGAGACGGGGTTTCACTATATTGGCCAGGCTGGTCTTGAACTCCTGACCTTGTGATCTGCCCGCCTCAACCTCCCAAAGTGCTGGTATTACAGGTGTTAGCCACTGCACCCAGCCTCCCACATTCTTTCATAATCCAAATCCTACATATTCTTCAAGGTTTACATGAAATGCCACCCTTTCTATGAAATAACCACTGATTTTCTTGCTTACATAAATGTAATAAACTCCCTTCTCTGAACTTCCATATTATTTTTTCTGCACCTATCTTAAGACATTTACTACTTTAAAATTTAAATAAATACACAGAAGTATATTAGGTGACATATATGTTTTACTTCAACCCCTCTTCCCATCAAGTGGTGCAAGTACTTTAAAGACCAAAACTAAGATCTTATTATCCATCTTTCTTCTGCTTACTATGTTTAATATGGCAATAACACCTATTATCTTCCCATTTTATTAATGAAGAAACTGAGGCACAAAGAGGTAAACTAAATTGCCATGAATCACACAGCAAGTCGTGGAGCTAGATCTGAATCCAGGCAATCTGGCTTCAGAGCCTGTGCTGTTAACCATTTCTGCTTCCCACACATGTATTCTTTTTTAAATTTGTTTGTAATTTAAATCTGTTTTCCTCCTACAAAATGGTAATACCTTATTTATTTTGAACTTCTGTTGTGCCTCTATCACCATATCTTCACTGAATCCTTGCATTAACTTTTCCCGGGAAAAACAGGGCAAATCTTGACAAAGCTTCACAAGCACAAAATCTCGTAATTTCACATAGCTTTTGGATGGATCTTCCGCTAAATAAATAAAGCAGAACAACATTAACATTTCCCTTACACTCAATATAATTTCTTCATCACTTGCAATCTCAACATATATGCTAGGCTAGGAAGGCAAATATTCTTAAAAAAAATTAAACATACAAAAGTTCCAACATGAAAAAATCATTCCTTATAAACTATTATCTTTGTCAAAATAATAAATCCAGTCCTTTTGCCAAGACATTTATATTAATATTTTTGAATCAAGAGCTACCCATTTCAAATATAAACTTTTTTTTTCTTTGAGACAGAGTCTCACTCTGTCACTCAATCTGGAGTGCAGTGGCATGATCACGGCTCACCACAGTCTCAACCTCCCAGGCTCAGGTGATCCTTCTATTTCAGCCTCCTTAGTAGCTAGGACTACAGGCTCCCGCCACCACACCCAGCTAATTTTTGTACTTTTTGTAGAGACAGGGTTTCACCATGTTGCCCAGGCTGGTCTCGAACTCTTGGGCTCAAGCAATCCACCTGTCTCAGCTTCCCAAAGTGCTAGGATTATAAGCATAAGCCACTGTGCTTGGCCTCAAATTTAAACTTTTTAACTGGCATGATTATCACATGCATCTTAGTTTTGATTCCAATTAAAGTAGCTATATAAATGAGAGATTCAAATTTGGATGAACAGGCCAGGTGCACACACCTGTAATCCCAGCACTTTGGGAGGCTGAAGCGGGCAGATCATTTGAGGCCAGTGGTTAAGAGACCAGGCTGGCCAAGATGACAAAATCCCATGTCTACTAAAAATACAAAAATTAGGCCAGGCATGGTGGCTCACGCCTGTAATCCCAGGACTTTGGGAGGCCAAGGCAGGCGGATCACCTGAGGTCAGGAGTTTGAGACCAGCCTGGTGAAACCCTGACCCAGCATGGTGGTGCATGCCTATAATCTCAGCTACTCAGGAGGCTGAGGCAGAAGAATTGCTCAAACCCAGGAGGCGGAGGTTTCAGTGAGCTGACATTGCACCATGTACTCTGGCCTGGGCCACAGAGCAAGACTCTGTCTCCAAAAAAAACCCCCAAAAAATTAACCAGGTTTGGTGGTGTATACTTGTAATCCCAGCTACCTACGAGGCTGAAGCATGAAAATCACTTGAGCCTTGGAGGCGGAGTTTGTAGTGAGTGAGCCAAGACTGCAATACTGCACTCCAGCCTAGGTAACAAAGACTCTGTCTCAAAATAATAATACTAATAAAACAAATAAATCATACAGAAAGGCAAAGGACCCAGAATAGCCAAAACAGTATTGAAAAAGAACAAGTTGGGTGCAGTGGGCTCATGCCTGTAATCCCAGCACTTTGGGAGGTCGAGGCAGGAGAATTGCTTGAACCCGGGAAGCAGAGGTTGCAGTAAGCTGAGATTGTGCCACTGCACTCCAGCCTGGGCAACAGAGCAAGAGTCTGTCACAAAAAAAAGGGGGAAAGAAAAGAATCCTCCAAAAACTTGGAGGATTCGCATTTTCCAATTTCAAAACTTATTTCAAACCTACAGTAATCAAGACCATGTGGTGCTATCATAAGGACAGACATATATATAAATGGAAGTGAACTGACAGTCCAGAAATACAACCATAGATTTATGGTCAATTAATCCTAGAGAGGGATGCAAGACAATTCAATGGGAGAAAGAAGAGTCTTTTTAACAAATGGTGACGGGACAACTAGATCTCTATCATCAAAAGAATAAAGTTGGATCCCCTTTCCTCACACCATACATAAAAATTTAACAAAAGCTGATCATAGTTCTATATTTAAGAGGTAAAACTCTTAGCAGAAAACACAGGAGTAAATTTTCATGACCTTTGGTTAGACAATGGTTTCTTAGATAATGAGATCAAAGCATAAGCAACAAAAGAAAAAATAAACTAGGCGATATTAAAATTTTAAATTCTTATATTTCAAATGATACCAATAAGAAAATGAAAAAAATAATATACAGAATGGGAAACTATTTGCAAATCATGTGTCTAATAAAGGACTTATATCTAGACTATAAAAACTCTTAACTTTGGTAAGAAAAAGACAACCCAACTAAAACATGGGCAAAGGATGTAAATTGACATTTATCAAGAAGATATATACAACTGGATAATAAGCACATGGAAATATGCACAACCTTTCTAGTCACAGGACATGTGAATCAAAACTACAATGATATACCACTTCGTACCTACAAGGATGGCTAGAATTAAAAACACAGTAACGATGGAATGATCCAAGATGGCCGATCGCTAACATCTCGGGATTGCAGCTCGCAGTTAAAGCTCATAGAACTAGAGGACGCCACACTTTCAGACAAATTCTGGTTGCTCAGGAGCAGAAGATTCCCAGTGGAGGAGACACGCGGGGCAGTAGTTTCGCCAGCACCTCCGCACGGCAGCTCTCAGAGGTGACTAGGCGGGGCTGGCTCCCCTTCTGACCAAGCTTTGGAGGAGCCGCGTGGGTTCCCAGCGCTGACTCCTGAGGCCGGC
>JAPYYA010003067.1:0-13273 GCA_028533165.1 Leontopithecus rosalia | reverse complement strand
TGCCACGTGTGTACCTATGCAACTATCTTGCATGTTCTGCACATGTACCCCAAAACCTAAAATGCAATAAAAATTTAAAAAAGAAAAAAATAAATAAATAAAAAAAAAAATAAATAAATAAATAAAAATAAATAAATAAATAAAAAGAATTATTTCGGCCAGGCGCGGTGGCTCAAGCCTGTAATTCCAGCACTTTGGGAGTCCGAGGTGGGTGAATCACGAGGTCAAAAGATCGAGACCATCCAGGTCAACATGGTGAAACCCCGTCTCTATAAAAAAAAAATAAAAAATTAAAAAATTTTAAAAAAAGAATTATTTCATACCCGTGGGCAAATAAAGCCTGCTCCATACATAATGCTCCTTATGGAAGAAGAAAGAACTTCATCTCTGGGAATGAGATTATCTGCAAAGATCATCATGAAGTTGCTGAAGAAGGTTAAATGAAAGACTTGAAAGAAATTCATGATCAGAAAAAGTATTTCTGGACAAGATCTGTCTCATGGATAAGATGACAGGGGTCCAGGCAAGATCCTGTTCAGATTCCAAGAGGAGGTTCTCTTCGTGGCTTCTTTTAGGTTTGAAACATCTATACATCCCAGCATAAAGGCTGGCAGCAGCAAGGAAAGCAATGACAATGGCAATGGCCTGGAAATGGGGCAAAATTTCCATGTTATTGGAGATCAGGCAACAGAAAAGGATACTGGTAGAGCCTGCAAGTAATGCCACTTGGTCAATTTTAATAAGCTGAAGCCAACTTTCACGTCTAGTGAAAATCTCTGCAAACAGTTTACATTGGGCTTGTTGGACACAGGTGAACGTGCTAGCAAAAGCATTTAATGATACCATCAGGTGAAGCCCACTAAGCCAGTCGCCTTCTTGATAGTATTTCCAAGGGAACCACAGAAGCAGGAAGGCTACTGCATAGAAAGGTACACAGTATAAGACAGAAATATGATGACCTGAACAGCATTTGGCCTTAGAGTTGTGAAAATATCCAGTCAGGTCATTAAGAACATTCCAGATCATTAAAATTATCTAGGAAGAAAAAAAACACACAGGATTATTTCAGTGTAGTAAGATAAACTACTACACTCAGTATACGACAAAAATGACCCCTGATTTTTTTTTTTACTTATATGAAGTAACCAAAGCTGATCAGTAGAAAAGCTCATTGTTTTCAGAACTAGCTGAAAAATTTAATAACAGTGAATACTACTCAAAAGCCAATGTGCATTCACTTTGTGTTCAGGCATTGTGTAAGTGTTTATGTGCATTATTTTATCAAATCCTTAAATACCCTAACCAGACACAGTGGCTCATATCTGTAATCCCAACACTTTGGGAGGCCAATCCAGAATTGCTTTAGCCTATGAGTTCAAGACCAGGCTGGGCAACATAGCGAGACCCTATTTCTAAAACAAAAACATTTTTTTTTAATTAGCTGGGCATGGTGGTGTGCACCTGTAGTCCCAGCTACTTGGAGGCTGAGGCAAGAGGACTGCTTGAAACTAGGAGGTTGAGGCTGCAGTGAACCATGATCATACCACTGCACTGCAGTCTGGGTGACACAGCAAGACTTCCATCACAAACAAACAAAAAACAATCCTCTGAGGCAAGTACTATATTACTCTGATTTTACAAATGAGAAAACTGACAGCCAGAGATGTTAAGCAACTTGCCTAGCTATTAAACAACAGAGCCAGAGTCTAACCCGAGGTAGACAACCCCACAGAGTGTGCTTTCAATCATTGTGCTAGACTGCATTACCATAGCAGCAAACAGGGCCCGGGCCATGCCTCCTCAAAGATTGATGGCCTGTTTACACCAGGGCATAGTTTTACATAATTTCATTAGGAAAGGTTAAAATATCAATGTTTGGCATCTCAAAATAAATCTAATTAGTATGTTATTACTGGTAATAAATGAGTAACATTATAAAAGAGAAGGGCTTTCAAACCATAAACTCTTCCAGCCTGACCACCTAATTGGTAATGAGTTACAATATAATTTGTGAATACTATGGTCCTCTTCAAAACAAAATATTTTAGGACTGGGCACAGTGGCTCATGCCTGTAATCCCAACACTTTGGGAGGCTGAGGCAGGAGGATTGCTTGAGCCCAGGAGTTCAAGACCACCCTGGACAACATAGTGAGACCCCCATTTCTACAAAATATATAATTAGCCAGGTGTGGTAGTTTACACCTGTCATCCTACTCAGGAAGCTGAGCCAAGAGAATTGCTTGAGCCCAGGGAAGTCAAGGCTGCAGTGAGCTATGATTGCACCACTGCATACCAGCCTGGGCAAGAGAAAGACCAAGTGTCAGGGAAAAAAAAAAGAGAGAGAGAGAGGATATCTTAGTAATAATTCGGATTTTTCCACATCATTTTCCAGACAACCTAAGCCTACTCTTTAAATTCTAATGCCTTTACATTTTAAATAGCAATTTTTAAAAAATCTCTCTTTCTGGCTGGGTGCCGTGGCTCACACCTGTAATCCCAGCACTTTGGGAAACCGAGGCGGGTGGATCACGTGAAGTCAGGAGTTGGAGACCAGTCTGGCCAACATGGCAAAACCCCCGTCTCTACTAAAAATACAACAATTCGTTGGGCATGGTAGTGTGGGCCTATAATCCCAGCTATTTGGGAGGCTGAGGCAGGAGAATAACTTGAACTGGGGAGGTGGAAATTACAGTGAGCCGAGATAGTGCCACTGCACTCCAGCCTAGGTGACAGAGCAAAACTCTGTCTCAAAAAATAAAATAAAAAATAAAAATGTATCTTTCCCTCAAAGGAAGGAGATCTGTCCTATGTGAAAGGACAGTAAAGATTCCATCTCACCTGGGCTTGATAAAAGGCCACTTCTGAAATTTTGTGTAGATGTAGAAAAAGTTTCACATAGTAGAAACTGAAGACAGAATTCAGCATTTCAGTCCCTAATGTCATCAGAGTATGACCAAGCAATGGGTTAGATATTTAAAAGTGTCATTTTCCATGCAGAGGAACCCTTCTTCCCTTTGTTTAAAAACAAAAAACGGTTAAAATTCACTGTTTGGAGTAGTGGAAAGGGGGCAAAACACTGCTGGCTGGTACTTAATTTTAGTTAAATAAGAGTCTAAACCTACTAGCTGTATGTCACTGGATTTAACACCTTCCTTCCTCACTCAATATTTTTTGAGATGCTTGCCAGGAAACCAAGTTTGCATAGAGTATGACTCCATTTATATTTTTAATATCTCTTCGAACTTATAAAGTGGGATTTTAGCCTGGCCAACAGGGTGAAACCTCATCTCCACAAAAATACAAAAATTAGCTAGGCATGGTGGCGCACACCTGTAGTCCCAGCTACTCAGGAGACTGAGGCAGAAGAATCACTTGAATGTGGGAAGCAGAGTTTGCAGTGAACTGAGATGGCACCAATGTATTCTAGCCTGGGCGACAGAGCAAGACTCCACCTCAAAAAAATATATGAAATAAAGTGGGACTTATCCAAGAGCTTGGATGTAGTTAACTAATGTCAAGGAGATATGGTTATGTCATTATTATCCTCCCTACTTGGGAGGGTGCAACAGAAACAGAACAACAAGGTGGCAGCCTTTTGCTCAAGTCAAAAAGAAAATAAGCCCTTCATCTTACTATAAAGTTGTTTATTCAGTAGTACAGACTTGCATTTGAAGACTTATTCTTGATCTTCTGTAGCTTTGACCACAAGGACATAACTGCAATGGGTACAGAAATAACACATTCTGATCCTTGCTGAGATCCTTGTACAGGCCTCTCTTAAAGCTAGCCTATTGTCTTACCCTTTGATTTCTATAAGTGGAAACAGGAAATGGCTAACCAAGCAAGAGGAAGGCATAGATCCATCTTCCTTTTAATCCTGACTATAGTTTAAAGGGGATACCATGATTTTTCTGTTCTATTCCTGGCTTATTGGAATATTTAGCCAGTTCTCCTCATCTTACGGAGTCAGAAAACAGACACAAATTCAGATAACTCAAAGGATGTTACTTGCTTGAGTAATCCTTGGGCCTCTGTTTCAACTTTGGAGATACAGAAACAGAATTAAGCACGCAGTTCTGTCTACATTGCCAAATTTCTTAGGGAAAAAGAGGACAAGTCAGAAGGAAGAAGTGGGCATTTGGGTCAAATGACCAAATTATTCAAGGTCCCTACACTTCACTTTGCACCACGTAGATCCATGAATGATTATAATTCAGCTGGGTGTGGTGGTGCACATCTGTAGTCCTAGCTACTTAGGAAGCTGAGGTAGGTGGATTGGTTGAGCCAAGGAGTTTGAGGTTGCAATGAGCTATGATCTCGCCAGTGTACTTTAGCCTGGGCAACAGAGCAAGGGACTCTCTCAAATTAAAAAAAAAAAAAAGGCTCTAATTCTGTGAGTGGCAGGGTCCTAGAATTATTAAAACATGGGTTATCAAACCCATATACATACTAAGCATTGTCTGCAGAATAAAGAATATTTTGCCCATGTGTATTTGTATTCTTTTTGTTGTTGTTGTTTTTGTTTTGAGACAGAATTTCATTCTTGTTGCCCAGGCTGGAGTGCAATGGCATAATCTTGGCTCACCAAAACCTCCGCCTCCCCGGTTCAAGTGATTCTCCTCCCTCAGCCTCCTGAGTAGCCGGGATTATAGGCACATACCACCATACCAGGCTAATTTTGTATTTTTAGTAGAGACAGGGTTTCTCCATGTTGATCAGGCTGGTCTTAAACTCCCGACCTCAGGTGATCCACCTGCCTTGACCTCCCAAAGTGCTGGGATTACAGGTATGAGCTACCATGCCTGGCCTTGCATTTGTATTCTTAAAATGTTTGTAGATTCTCCTGTAATGATAAAAAAAATACAAATCTGATTGTTTTCATCATAATACAGTTCTTAAGCACTTCAAAACTTCTATTGTGTGGAGGCCAGCCAACATTTGTCTTTTTTTGAGATGGAGTCTCGCTCTGTTGCCAGGCTGGAGTGCAGTGGTGTGATCCTGGCTCACTGCAATCTCCACCTCCCGGGTTCAAGCAATTCCCCTGCCTCAGCCTCCTGAGTAGCTGGGACTACAGGCGCATACCACCATGCCTGGCTAATATTTTTGCATTTTAGTAGAGACAGGGTTTCACCATGTTAGCCAGTCTGGTCTTGAACCCCTGGCCTCAAGTCTTAAACTCAAGTGATCCGCCCACCTTGGCCTCCCAAAGTGCTGGGATTATAGGTGTGAGCCACTGCGCCCAGCCTAGCCAACATTTTTTACTTTAATAGGAATTCTCAGTTTTCAAAATGCTGGGAATGATCAGTAAAGACTTCACTCTAAGGAGTCCATCCCTGAGAATGAAGACTGACGCTAGATGCTTTAAAGTTACTGAAAGAGTCTACAAGGGAGAGAGTAGAACTAAAAGCCAAGACACAAATGTAGCCTACCAAAACCTAGGCAATCTTGTTTTTCTTAGTTTTATTTCAGGCATGCTAAAACAAGAATCATGCCATAACTTTCTAATTTGATCTATAATTAAGACACATGGCAGGTGTTTGTAAACTTATAATTCTGCAAAAGTCCATAAGCTTTCTGAGAGTTTAATTCAAAATTTTTTTCAAATATTTAAGTATCCAGACTGTATGAAACATAAGAATATAAGGTTTCAATGGCATTTTGAAAAACTCTATAGTCTGAACTTCTTGTCTGGGTGTGGTGGCTCATGCCTATAATCCCAGCACTTTGGGAGGCTGAGGTGGGCAGATTACTTGAGGTCAGAAGTTCAAGATCAGCCTGGTCAACATGGTGGAACCACATTGCTACTAAAAATACAAAAATTATCTCCTGGTCTGCAGGTTGTGAAGACCATGGGAAAAGTGCAGTATCTGGGCTGGAGTACAGGGGACAGTCCTTAATGGCTTCCCTTGGCTACAAGAGGGAGTTCTCCAGCCCTTGGCACTTCCCAGGTGAGGCACCGCCTCACCCTTTTTATAAAGAAAAGAAAGAAAGAAAGAGAGAAAGAAAAACAAATACAAAAATTAGCTGGATGTGGTGGCAGGCACCTGTAATCCCAGCTACTCAGGAGAGAGAGAGTAGGAGAATGAGCAGGAGAATGCTTGATCCTGAGAGGTGGAGGTTGCAATGAACCAAGATCGTGCCACTACACTCAAGCCTGGGTGACAGAGACACTGTTTAAAACAAAAAACAAAACAAAAAAAAACTGAACTTCTCTTTGTTTTTACATATTGCATGGTGGAAGTAAAAATCTTTATTACCTTCTGCAAAAGGAGCCATTAATATTTTGCTTTAGATTAGTAAATACTTACTTCAGTTTGATACCGATGTATTAAAAAGCAGTGAAAATCACTGCTTACAATTTTTTTAAAGCCCCCATTGCTACCTAAAAACTCTCCTTCCATGACTTTATCATAGCAATAAAACACAAAAGAACAAGAACATTTTCTCTTTACAACCAAAGACAAAGGATTTCTGAATCTGATCTTGCTTACCACAAAATATTTTATATAGAACATAAAAAGCTGGCCAGGCATGGTGACTCAGGCCTGTAATCCCAGCATTTTGGGAGGCCAAGACAGGCAGATTGTTTGAGCCCAGAGTTCAAGACCAACCTGGGCATCATGGTGAAAACCCATCTCAACAGAGAATACAAAAATTAGCCAGGTGTGGTAGCACATGCCTGTACTCCCAGCTACTAGGGAGGCTGAGGTAGGAGGATCACCTGAGTCCCGCGAGGTGAAAGCTTCAGTGAGCTGACAGCACCACTGTACTCCAACCTGGGTTAGAGTGAGATCTTGTCTCAAAAACAAACAGAAAGACTTAAAAAGTAGCAAAATGACTTTGGGAGGCCGAGGTGGGTGGATCACCAGGTCAAGAGATCGAGATCATCCTGGTCAACATGGTGAAACCCCGTCTCCACTAAAAATACAAAAAATTAGCTGGGCATGGTGGCGCGTGCCTGTAATCCCAGCTACTCAGGAGGCTGAGGCAGGAGAATTGCCTGACCCAGGAGGCTGAGGTTGCAGTGAGCCAAGATTTCGCCATTGCATTCCAGCCTGGGCAACAAGAGCAAAACTCTGTCTCAAAAAAAAAAAAAAGAAGCAAAATGTTGCAATGATTAGTTAAGCTGGGCAAGTTCATTAAATAATGGTGAATTGTTAAATGATTCTTTTTATCTGAGACCGGACTTCAGGATAGAAGTCTGGATATTTACCTAATATTAATCAGGTAATATATATCTGTATGTAAAATGTAGTTAGCTATTTTAATGACCTCATTCCTAAGTTCCTTTTTCATTGATGTAGCTTTCATTTCTATTATTGCTGTTTTAATAATATGATTAAATAGAAGGATTACGCTAATAGACATTAGTACTAAATCACCACTTTAAAATCTTTGCTTTTCTATCTAATTCATGTGAATTTGACTGCTGTTTGCTCTAATTTCTTTGGGCTCTTCTAATTTGAGTGGAGTACAATTATATTGTGAAACAGTGCAGTGAAACTGTGCAGGAAAATGAAGGTAGAATTTTGGGAGGTAATAATGATGTGAAACATAAAGATATCACTACTGTCCAACACAGTGGAGCAGCCTGTCCACAAATGTAGTAATTACTATTTATTGCTCTGAGGAAGATTTTAAAAGATAGGGAAAAGTGGGAAACATCTTTTACATAAATGTCTAATGTAATTATTTTAATCCTTACTCTATTTCTTCTCTTCCTACAAATGTATTAAACATTTGGTTTTTAAAAAAGTTTTCATTTTGGAATCAGCTTGGGCAGTTAACCAAATAATATTAATGTCGCTGAAGAGTTTACTTAGGATTGCTTCTAATCTATAACTAAGTAGACTCTAAAAGGACAATGGAAATTCCTCCAAATTTAGCACTGGAAACTGACACAAGTTTTTCAATGCAATTTTTGTTCAAAATTTCCCAGGGGAAAAGAAGTTTCCTTAAATAGTATCCTTAAAAAGAACCCAACAACACATCAAAAGACATAAAGCTTGTGGGGTTTTCTGCTTTTTAAACTATCGGTAATTTTAATTCTCCATCTTTCTTTTTTTTTTTTTTTCTAAAGGAGAATTGTTGGCTGGACGAAGTGGCTCATGCCTGTAATCCTAGCACTTTGGGAGGCCAAGGCAGGCAGATCACTTGAGACCAGGAGTTTGAGACCAACCTGGCCAACATGGCTAAGCCCTAACTCTACTAAAAACATAAAAATTAGCCAAATGTGGTGGCACATGCCTGTAATTCCAGCTACTCAGGAGGCTGAGGCACGAGAATCACTTGAACCTGGGAGGTGGAGGTGACAGTGAGCAGAAATGGTGCCACTGCATTCCAGCCTGGGCCACAGAGTGAGACTCTTAAAAGAAAAAAAAATGGAGAATTGTTAAAGAATATTTCAATTCACATTTGAAGTCAGAATGAGCTTCTGCTTTCCATGGAGCAAACAGTCAGCACTTTCAACCATGAGGATTAGTGATAAGAATCATGCAGGAGCATGATTCTAGCCCTTCACCTTCCACAGATCGCCATTGGCAATTCCTAAACCCAACTTGCTCTCTTTCCAAAGGGCTCTATCTGTAGTGATTAAGATAGTTGGTTTTAAGTGATCTTAGTTGAACTCTAAACTAATATCTCCATCTGCATATGGACTAGGGCAGTAGAAGAGGCTTCACAGGGGACCTCAGTTTCTTTCTTTTTTTCTTTTCCTTTTTTTTTTTTTGAGACAGAGTCTCACTCTATCGCCCAGGCTGGAGTGCAGTGCAACCTCGGCCTCCCAGGTTCAAAAGACTCTCATGCCTTGGCCTCCTATATAGCTGGGATTACAGGTGAGTGCCACCACACCTGGCTAATTTTTGTATTGTTAGTAGAGATGGGCCACCTTATTGGCCAGGCTGGTCTCAAACTCCCAACATCAGCCTCCCAAAGTGCTGGGATTATTGGCGTGAGCCCCTGCACTGGGCCTTTTTTTTTTTTTTTTTTTTCTTCCAGACAGGGTCTTGCTCTGTTGTCACCTATCTTAGCTCATTGTAACCTCGAACTCCTGGGCTCAAGCAATTATCCCACCCCAGCTTCCCAAGTAGCTGGGACTACAGGTGCACCAGTAACATTTTGTCTTTTTGAAGAAATGGTTTTGTGAGTTTGCCATTCCTCTTTTATTATTATTATGACTTTCTAACACTGTTATTACTTTTTTGCTTGGCATCCTACTGTAAGAAAGAGCTTTATTTTCTCTCTTATTTATATCAGTATGGACTCATGGATTTTTCGATTCAATGGGTTATAATCCATTACTATGATTATTTTGATGCTCATAATTGGTCCTCAGGGGTACCTGCACTTTTACAGTATCCGTCACAAGCACACAGCCTTACATTTAAAAAGAGCACAAAATACTTGCTTTCAGGGTCTTTGATTCACATAGCTTTGTGAGCAAGGTAAACATAATCATCTTTCCTGTAAACTGTTTGCTAAAAGGCTTCTCTGCTGGTACTAAGTATGGCAAGAACTCCAGGTTTTCTCACTCTAGGTCCCTTGTGCTTTCCACTCTATTCAGCAGTCGCCTTTAAAGACTTCAGGCAACAACTCCACAGTGAGGAGGTCTTCTTGTCCTTGGCAAGACTTCTCCAGAGTAGCCTACAGCCTCTGCATAAGGTAACCCTGGAGTCAAGTGCTGTTTGATAAGGCATCAGCGTGAGATTACACTGATCTGAGCAAAGATGGGAGGTGGAGAGACACCTAAATTTTATTACCCACAAGAATTATTTAGGATGCGTTTTCCCCCTCTTTCAAATTACCCGTCTTTATTCTTTTACACAGAAAGACAAAAGTAGCCTTGAGTCTACAATTCCTTCCCTACAATTTCCCTTATTTTTAATTGTGCAAGTATCTAAAAAAGTAAGATCACAGGAGGGTTTATAACAAAAAGTCCCCAGCCCTAACTCAATCCTCCCCTTAGGGAAACTCTTAATTGCTCCCATTTTCAGTTCTGGCAGCTCTCTCATTTGTGGAAACGATTTGTTGGATTATCAATGTAAGGTATTATCTGCCGACTCACTGCTAAAATAGATCAGGATTTAACTAACACTCCTCTCCACTTCTAACAATTATTACCTTATGTTCTAGAGATAATCTTTGAATTATATACTTAAACCTCGATTTTTGTTGTTGTTGTTTCGTTGCTCAAACTTAGCAAGATACTGTTTCTGCTGTCCTCCATCGGCTGCACCTTTGCCTTTACGTCAAGGTTGAGAACATTGACCTTCAGGTCTGTCATCCTGCTTAAGAGTTTCCGTGCTTTGTCTGCAAGATGGTGCTAAAAGCTTAACCCACGAGCAGTATTTGCTGGGTTTTGTCGGTGGAGGACAGACAGTGTGCTCCTCGCTGGCTACCAAGTGCTGGGGCTGCAGCCTGTCCCCTCCAGGTGCAATGTCACGTCCCCAGATGCTTAACTTGTGGTCTACGGGTACCTTTTAAAACTCGTATGCAACACTGCTTGCAATTTTTTCCTTCCAAGTGGACAGCTTCGGGCATCCCTCCCCGCCCCAAATTCTCAAGGGGGTCTGGCGCCCACCGTTTTAGGGAGGGTCAGTACAATTCCCAGGGCTCAGATATCAAGGAGACAAAAGCTACCGCTCAATGGGCGTTTTCTTAGCCCTAAACTCCCGATCGACCCCGAGTCTCCCCGCCAGATTCGGAGCAAATCTGAGTCAAGATGCGAGAGGGGGCGAGCGGGCGGCGGACCAAGGGCTTCTGGCACCCTTGCGCCTCCCGCCGGCACGAAGGACTTCCCTGGACGGCCGACTCAACTCTCAGAGGTCGGAATTCTAGACCCTCCGGCCCGCGCTGCCTATCCACGGACGCGCCAGCCTCAGGACACCCACCGCAGGGGTAGGAGGCTGCGCCGCCGGCTCCACAGCCCGGATCACAGAACGCGCTCCTAGGAGCCGCACCGCACAGATCACGGGGCGGGCTTTCGGCCGCACCCCTTCACTCTTTCCCCGCCTTCTTTGTTTATTCCAGGCCCGACATTGGCTGCTTGCCCTCGAGACCGGGCGAGCCGCGCGGCTTTGGAGAGACGCGATTGGGCTAAGTCGCTGCCGCTCGGCCAGCGGCCCGCTCCCGATTGGTTGAGGAGCCGCCGGGGGTTTGAATCGCTTCCCCAGCCGGGGAGGGTTCTGCCAAAGTGCCACGTTGGGCCCGGCGGCGGCGTGAGGAGCCGGCTCGGAGACCTCGGGTCGGAACGCCCAGCCGTTGGGGCCGTTGGGGCCGTTGGGTGGCGCGAGGCGAGTCAAGGAGTCGGCTGGTCGGCAGCGGCCGCCGGCGGGAGCAGGGCTGAGGCGGAGTGGCGGAGCCTGGGCGGCGGCGCGTCCCGCCCGAGGGCGGCTCTGGCTGAGGGCGGAGGGGCCGGGGGAGAGCCCGGGGCAGTGGCTGAGGCGGGACGGCGGCGGTGGGAGCCGCTGCCCCCGGAGGACCCAGCCGAGATGCTGGCGGAAAACCTGGTGGAGGAGTTTGAGATGAAGGAGGACGAACCGTGGTACGACCACCAGGACCTCCAGCAAGGTGAGGGCGGGTGCGCCCCGCGGGCGGGCGGGCGGGCGGCGGCCTGGCCCAGGAGGCCCCCGAGGCGGAACTGTTAAAAAGTTGCTTTCTCTGGCGGTGGAGGATGCAGGTGCCGGGAAGGGCTCGGGCGCACCTGGCGGCGGGGCTGGCGGTGCCCGCGGATCCCGCCCGCAGGAAGCCTCGGCGCGGGGCCCACGGCCCTGCAAATGCGCAGTTCAATATCGGCCCCGGGGCGCGTGGGGGCCAGCGGCGCGCCAGGCACCGTTTTAAGCGCTTTCCCTGGATTAACTGGTTTAATCTTCGCTGCATTCCTCCAAGACAGACCCGGGTGAGCCAGATGCCCTGCAGTAAGTGGCCGAACCCGGGAAGCCGCCCCCTCGCAGCCTGTCGAGCGCAGCGCCTTTCATGGCCAGCGCGGAGGGCTGGCCGCTGCAGGTGGTGGTGGTTTTGCGGCTAGCGGGAGCTGCGTGCTCCGCACGTAGCGGAACTCCAGGAGACAGTAACTTTTCAAAAATTTATTTTTTAATGTTTGAGGGTACATAATAGGTGTATATATTTATGGGGTACATGAGATGTTTGGTTACAGGCACGCATTGTGAAATAAGCACGTGTTGGGAAACGGGGAGTCCATCCGCTCCAGCATTTATCCATTGAGTTACCAACAAACCAATTACACTGAGAGAAAGTAACTTTTGTTACCCCATTTTCCAGATGGGAAAGGGGAGGCTAAAATGGTTAAGTCGTTTGCCTAAAGCTAAGTGTGGAGGGAGTGTTTTTTGAACCACACACTCGGAATTGTAGTCACACTGCTCAAACCCCATTTCTTCTTTACCATCCTAGTTTACAGCTTTTTTCAGTTGGGCGTTAAGCTATTAGGCATAGTTCACCAGTTGCCAACTGAAACGGCAGAAGAGCCCTTCTACCTCTGTCACTTCAGTTTGCACGCCAGCTTTCACTTAGAAACAGGCCTGCCGGTGGAGTCTCCAGAGAACAGTCGTAGAGCGGCCCACACTTTGGGACCAGAGGGCCCTCCTTTTTTTCATACTAATAGGAGCTAGCAATTGGGAAACACTTTATGTGCCTAGCACTGATAAGCCAATAACACAGCTGCTCATTTAATTCTCCTGGTAGCACAATAGAGGTAGTAATGTTGGGGAGTGCTAGGGTTCCCCTTAAGACTCCAGAACAAACATTCTTAACCGCTGTGCTGATTACTGAAGAATCCTCAAGAATTTTTCCAGGCATCTTCAGTTTCTGTAATTTTGTGTAAATGCTTTTCAGCTCTAATCTTGCAGTGAAAATTAACATTTTATTTAGTTGAATATTAAATGATCGTGTTGCTCATTCATGCTAACCACTGAACGTGGCAGAAGAAAACAGTCTAGACTTAAATAATTCAGAAAAGGATAAGCACCTCTTTTGGAGGAAGATAATTTTTTTTTTGAGACGGAGTTTCGCTCTTGTTACCCAGGCTGCAGTGCAATGGCGCGATCTCGGCTCACCGAAACCTCCGCCTCCTGGGTTCAGGCAATTCTCCTGCCTCAGCCTCCTGAGTAGCTGGGATTACAGGCACGCGCCACCGTGCCCAGCTAATTTTTTGTATTTTTAGTAGAGACGGGGTTTCACCATGTTGACCAGGATGGTCTCGATCTCTTGACCTCGTGATCCACCTGCCTCGGCCTCCCAAAGTGCTGGGATTACAGG
>JAPYYA010003066.1:0-13274 GCA_028533165.1 Leontopithecus rosalia | reverse complement strand
CAAATACACAAAATATACATTCTTGTCAATACCACATCACATCTACTCATAGGTTTAAATGAAACATTGATTGGTCATTATTAATACCCATTTTTTTTTTCAGAATAAAGCAATATTTTCGTTCACCCTCCCTCTCTCTCTTCCTCTTTCTTCCTCTCCTTTACTCATTTTTTTTCTTTCTTTCCCTCTCTCAAAAAAAAAAAAATAATAAAAAAATAAAAATAAAAAAATAAAAACAGCATTTATGATAGCATGGAAAATCAAAATTGTTAGAATAAATCCAAAGAAAATTTTTCTACACAGAAACTACAAAACTAATAGGCTAACATTATTAATTAATAATTATTAGTAAGTTAAGGGAGAGATGATGTTCATGAATGGAAAGACTTGGTATTACAAAGATGTCAATTATCTCCAAATTGATCTATAAATTCAATGTCATCCCAATAAAAATCCTGGCTTCTTTCTTTTTCTCTCTCTCCTCTCTCTCCTCTCTCTCCTCTCTCTTCTCTCTTCTCTCTCTCTCTCTCTCTCTCTCTCTCTCTCTCTCTCTCTCTCTCTTTCTCTCTCTCTCTCTGTCTCTCCCCCCCCCTCTTTCTTTCTTTCTCGATCCAGGCTCTCGCTCTGATGCCCCAGCTGGAGTAGAGTGGAATGGTCATGGGCTCCAGAGAGTGTCCCTCTTCAGCATCCTGAGTAGCTAGCTGAGATCACACGTGCACGCCACTGTACAAGGCTAATTTTGTTTATTTTTTGTTCAGACAAGGTCTGTGTTGCTCAGGCTGGTCTCAAACTCCTGGGCTCAAGCAATCCTCATATCTCTGCCTCCCAAGGTGCTGCTGAGATTATAGACAGCACCTCATTTCCAGCAAAAATAAATAAATAAATAAATAAATAAATAAATAAATAAATATTCCTGGAAATTAAAAACGCTATTCTAAAATTTATATGGAAATGCAGAGTCAAAAAAAAAAACCCAAGACATTTTTGTAGAAGAAATTAGACATTACCGCTGTTGTTTTTCTATAGTCATTGTTTTCTTAGATTTCCTCACATATTTACATTTTTGTTTTTCTGTATTTCTTCTTGCACTTCAGACTTTCTTCTGGATTCATTTCTTTTCTTCCTGAAATATATTTTTTAAAGTTACTAATAAATGTCTACTTACTCTCTCAAGCTAGCTCTCCAATTCTAGGTTTACAATGATTTCTTTAGCATTTTGAAGACAGAGTATCTTAATGTCGTCTTGCTGATTTTGAGAAGCCTGCCATTAGTGGAACTGTCATTCCTTCACAGGCAATCTATCTTTTCTCTTTCAATATCTTCTCTGTCTTGGTCTTTGACTAAGTACAAGGTACTCTTTCCTTATCCTGTTTGATTCTAAACATTGAGCTTGTTGAGTCTGTTAATTCATATCTTTCATTATTTAGGAAAAATTCCAATCCATTATCTCTTCAAATAATGCCTCTCCATCATTCTCTCGTCTCTCCTTTTGATTAAACTCATGTAAAACCTTTTCGATCTGCCCTCTGTGTCCCTTAACTTATCTTCCTTTTTTTATCCTTTATTTCTCTCTGCTGCACTTTCAGTAATTTCTCAGCATCTATCTTCAGCTGCTTCATCTGCTGCTTAACCCAACCCATCATTTGAGTTCCTAATCCCAGTTACTATCTTGTTTATATTCAGAATTTTATTAATCTTCCTGGTTCTTTATTACAGTGTCTTGTCCCTTGGTTTTACTTTCAATACTCTTTTTATTTTAAAATACGTAAAACATATATATCTTATATTTCTCTTTGCTGATTCTAGTATCTGGAATATGTATCTCAGCGTGGTGTTACTAGATTTCAGTTCCAAACTCACATAAGAACTTGAAATTGGGAACTCTCTAGACTTTTTCTTTTCCCCTTTCCTCAAAGCGAAGGCCAAGATCACCAAGAACCTTCACCTTTTACTTCGGTGAGACAGGCTTCCTACTTGGGTTTCTTGGCTTTCTTTGGGAGAAGTCTCAGGTTTAGTGGGGGTGAGCAGTCTCTAATTCATCCTCACACTTTGTGTGGGCCAGGATCACCTCCTCCATCCTCCTTCAAGCACACAAATGCACATATACACACATCCACACTCTAATCTTCCAGGATCCTGCAGATGACCCCAGGGAAACTGTCAGCTGCAGTACTGATGTGCCCTCCAAGATTCACACCTAACCTTGAAGGATTTCCCTCACTTTACTGCCAGATCACCCATGCACTCGTTTTTCTTCTATTTTATCAGTGTTTCAGTTGCTCTGTACCACAAGTTTCTCTCCAGACATCGATATCACCAATGTTCTTGAAAAGGAAGTGCAAGCTTAAGGCTTTCTGTTAGATAAATGAGGAATAGCCCATTGTTGGGTCAAATGGCTTTCTCAGGTTCAGACAATGTCACTCACTAAGGAATGTGGGATAAAAACAGCAATAAGGAGGACTGTGAGTCGGGTGGAGGTTGGGGTGTTGTCACAAAACTGGGCATACAAAGTTCTAGCAATGGAGTTAGGATTGAAATCCACATCTCCTAATTTTCAAGATTAGTCCTTAGGCTAGGCTTCCTGTCAGCTCTTTTCTTCAGGAACACATGTAGAATACTGTACTTGAGAGTCAGTGATAGAGCAGATACCGCCAATAACCTATTGAACGGGGTTGTGTTTCAAAGAAACCCAGAACTGGCTTATCAATGTAAAGACTTTGGAAATCTCTAATTCAGCCAAGTAAGCAAAATGTATTCAGGGGAATTAAGGAGACATATCCCCTTCTCAAGGAACTTCATGTATAGACTCACCTGGGCCAGTTCTTTGGTTTTAGACAGGTGAACCTACACTGAAAATACAGCATGGTCTTCTGTGGATCAATTTCAGAAGTCAGCCAAGGTGGAACTCTGCTTCTACTGAAGCCAAAGCCCTCTTCATCCAAAAAAACAGGACAGCAGCCCAGCTCCTAAGGCCTCTGCTGCCAGGCCCCATCATGCCACCTTCATTTCCCAAGGCTTCCCTCTGCTACACACCCTGCTCTCTGTCTATACCTAACCATCCTTTCTCCTTCCCCCCATCAAACCTCCACACTCCCTCTCTCTCACAGCCCTCTTCTCCATGAGCTTGTGAATGAATTGCTGTTTCTAATTTTCACTTTCACAGATGCAATCAATGTTCTTGTGCACATGTGTCAGTTTCTCCAGGAAAAATGCCAGTGAGTGAAATTCGTTGATCATAGAGTGTGGACATTGTTCACTTTCCTAGATATCACCAAAGAGCTCACCAAAGTGGTTTACTGATTGCACTATCAACCACAATGTATGGTGGAATCCTGGTGCTCCATATCCTTGCCAACACATGGTGTTCCTCAGACTTTAATTCTTAAGGACCTTCTCCCTACAAGCCT
Organism: Leontopithecus rosalia; assembly: GCA_028533165.1. Lineage (NCBI taxonomy): Eukaryota > Metazoa > Chordata > Mammalia > Primates > Cebidae > Leontopithecus > Leontopithecus rosalia. The sequence goes on along the minus strand of JAPYYA010003066.1, from coordinate 9,867 downwards.
ATCCAGTGAACTGCTCCCTTCTGACCTACTGATGGGTAGTGAATAACACATTTGCATTAGTTGAGGCTCTTCTGGACACTGGATCTTAGAGCAGGGGTCTGTAGCACTTTCTGAAGAGGGAGCTGAGATCTGTCAATTCCTCCCAGCAGCTGACTGGGAGAAGGGAATTTGATGGTTAATTTTATGTGTCAACTTGATTGGGCCATAGGATGCCCAGATAGCTGGTTAGACATTTTTTCTGGGTGTGTCTGGAAGGATGCTTCCAGGAGAGATTAACACTTGAACTGGTGGATAGAATCAAGCAGATGGCCCTCCCCAATGTAAGTTGGCAGCATTCATATCACTGAAGGCCTGAGTAGAACAAAAACAGCAGAGAAAGGTTGAATTAACCCTGGCTGACTGCCTGAGCTAGAACATCTGTCTTTTCCTGCCCTCAGCACTCCTGGTTCTCAGGCCCTCAGAGTCAGACTGGAACCTACACCACAACTCTTCAGTTCTCAGGTTTTTGCACTGTGTCCCTGACTTTCCTGGGTCTACAGCTTGCAGGCAGCAGATCACAGGACTCTTCAGCCTCCATAATTGCATGAGCCAATAACTTATAATAAATCTCTTTGTAGATACAGATATAGACATTAATATGCTGTTAATTCTGTTTCTCTAGGGAACCCTCACTAATACATGGGGAATAATGAAATAATGACACTCCCTTACTTTGAGTGAGAGCACACGCCAGTGAGAAGGAGAAAGAGAAGTGAGGCTTCTACCACCCACACTCCTTACCAGCATGAGTTTTGGAGGTAAGGTCGGAAGTGGCACTGACTCTTGAGCCAGGGAAACCAGCCTCCTTGCTGCTGCTGGCACAGATAATGGGATAATGTGCCCAGATAATGGGAACCTCAGGCCCTGGAGGCAAAGGGTAGACACATCTGGTCTTGACAATAGATGGCAGGCCAGAGGACACCAGGCAAAGAAGGGACAAAGAAACAGGAATGAGGGCAGTGAACAGCCTAAGAGATCTCTGTGCACATCTGGGTCTGAGACATGTGCTTGTTCGTTATGCCACTTGCCAGTGTCAAGGGGCAGCGAAGGGGGCAGAGTGATTAAGCGTGACCTCAGAAGGTAGCTAAGCTGGGGTCTTCTACCCACAAGTCCATGATCTTACACTGACCACTTACCCTCTCCCTGCCTTAGGTTCCTTTTGTAAAATGAGAATATTCGCACGTGTTTATAAAGTCGCCATGGAAATAAATGAGATAATACCAGCAAAAAGGTTAGCAAGGGTCTGGTGCATAGTGAGGACTCAGTAAGTGTTAGTAGTTATTCATTGTTGCTATTTCAAATCATAGCCTATGACCAGCTTCCTGAGGGCAAACAGCAAATAAGGACTGGCATCTTATCCATCAATTCTGATTGATAGCAGCTCTCTGCTGAGAATTCCAAGGTCACCCTTGTGCTCATCTGAAAGGAACAGTGAACTGTGATCCATTGGCGATGTCTGCCATGGCTCCAATGGGGAGCAGTAGCAGAGGCACCATGGACTTAGTGGTCAACATTTCACAATTTATCTGGCAGGAAACACTGATTTAGGAATGTTCCCATTTTAAGTTTCTAAGAGGGTACCTATAACCACCCTCCCCCCTCCAGACACACACACACAAAAGGACTGGCTTTTAAATGAGGCCAACTGTACATGACTCTTTAAAACTGTAGTGAAAGCAGGTTCTGCCTCCTTTTCTGCTCTGTAGACAATGTCCATTTCATCATTCCCAGCTGCTCTGCCACATTCCCGCCTGCAGTAGCAGGTGAGCCTCAGGTGGGCTCGTCATAAGCGGGGCCCACACTTAGCTTTTCACAGCTGAAGCTATTAAAGCAGACAGCCCTAGGGTGCCAAGAGATTCACAGAAGGACAGGGTGCAATAAAGAGTGCATGGAAATCTGCAAGCCTGGAGCCCAGCTTCAGCAAAAACCCAGTGTGAAGCTGGGTGGGGCAGGTGACTACACACAGCCCTAGTTTAGTTTCCTATAGCCAAAAATAAAGGTCAGTGAGCTCCAAGATCCCATCCAATTTTGTCATTCTGTTCTCACAAAGTGAATGCAGGTAGTTACTGTATTTTTGAAAGAGGGAGAAACGTGCAAAGATGTACACTTTAGTAGATCCTTGACTTTCTCAAAGGGGATGCTCCAAAATTTTCCTACATTCCCAAATGCTGAAATAGCAGTCCAGCCCCATTTCTCTTGGGGATTAGTTTCTCACCATGATCAAAGGGTTTATCAGTATGAAAGATGATATGACAGGAAAGCAAGAATTAGAAAAACTGGTTCAGGAGCAGGAGCGTCTCCTGTCTTAGTATCTCTTCCTCCATCCACCCTGACCCACACACCTGTACTCACACACACCAACTTCCTAGTCCATTGAACCAATGTCATATTTCAACAAAGGTATCAATTAGTGCCTATCATGGACTTATGATATTGACACTACAACGGTTAAAGCTCACCATGAGGTTAGCATCCACTGAACACACATACATGAAGTACCCAGCCAACAACAGCCATGTAGTCTGTTGCAGTAATAGGTCAGCAAGCAAATGCGCAATTTCTTTTGCCAACAGCTATACTGAAAACATTATGCTAATTTCCCAAAACCATAATAGATGTTGCATGTGTCTTTTCCCACATGCAACAAGTATAATATGTAATGATTTATTAGCACAAACTCGTATGAATGACTTTTCAGAACCATCCAGGCCCTCTCACGTGAAACGTGTCCCTTTCCAAAACAACCTCCTCCTCAGGAGTGGCTGTCCTTACTGACATGCTGTGATCACCTTTGGCCCTTCGCCTTCGAAACTGCTTTTCAGAATCAGTGAAGGAGTCTCAGAAGGAAATTGGATCCCAGCTGCTAACACACTTTGTTTTAGATCCAAAACAATATTTCCAGATCCATCAGGATGACACAGTTCACTTCACTTCAAGTCTCAAAAACCATTTATAGAGATTTGCCTCTGAATGGCTCTTTGCTCTTGTCCAAAACCCAAATCTACCCTTTATGGAAGAAAGTGGTCCACCACTAAGGTTACCAGAGAAAGTGCACCATGTCTGAAGGCAGCTCCTCATGGACAACATCAAAGATGTTTTAGACTTGGGCAGCACACACAGCATCTGTTGATATCATCCTTAAAGGGGTTGATTTTTTTTTTTTTTTTGAGAAAGAATTACAGTCTTGTCACCCAGGCTGGAGTGCAACGGCACCATGTCAGCTCACTGCAACCTCCACCTCACAGGTTCAAGCAATTCTCCTGCCTCAGCTCTTGAATAGCAGAGATGACAGGTGCCCACAACCACGCCCAGCTAATTTTTGTATTTTTAGTAGAGATGGGGTTTCACCAGGTTGACCAGGCTTATCTCAAACTCCTGACTTCAGGTCAGGACTCAGACTTCCGAAGTGCTGGGATTACAGGTGTGAGCCACTGCGCCCTGCCTAAAAAGGCTGTATTTAAAGGAAGGTCATTCATTTGGGTTTTTCAAATTACCAAATTACATATAAGTCTCAGGGATTTCCGAGTCGATCTGTAAACCCCCACTCTGTCTCCACCCATTCACCCTTACCCTCTCCCTGACTCCCATTATAGTGGCTGTGTCAAAATAGCCACTTCAGAAAGCCCCTAGCCTCACAGTTGCCACCTGGGCATGACTGGGATGTCATCTGCTTATCATCCCGGGTCAAGAAATTCTGTAGATTCTGCTCCTGCCCTCCAGACACGATTTGCTTGTTTAGCCACCTACTCACAGGCTGAGGCGCGAGGCAGGGCATTTTCAAAGACATCATCAGGAGGAGCGACAAACCGGGATCTCGCTTCCATACTGAGAAGATAAAAGAGGAAGCAACAAACAAAATGTCCAAATGTCATCTTCTGACTCACTTATAATTCTGCCACCAAACTGAATAGAAAATGCCAGACCCAGGTTACATGGACTCCTCTTTAGGAAATAGGACATTTGAAATTTTTTCACGATCTCTGTTCTTCCTTACATGGGCTGTGAAAAGGTCATTTGAGACATCCCAATTATCACCCTTAATGGTTTCCAATCTGTCCTCATCGGACCCAATGTCCCTGACATGTGACACCTACCCACCTCCTTCTGGTTCCTGTGTCCCTTTTCACTTGCACAGAAACCTCCTGTGTCCCAGTCCCGTAAGACCAACAGATGTCCCACTTGCTCTCTGTGCTTGAAATGCACAAATGCGTGCTTGTCCCCGCCCACCATAGGTTGGGCTCCCTCTGCTGACACCTTAGTTGCTGTCCCCGTAGCATCCCGCTCTGAGTCCTCTGGGCACAAAACCTCAACTGCTCATTGCTACTCTCTCCTTGTCCCTCACAACCAGCCACAAGGTCCTGATGATTCTGCCTCCTCTGTGGCTTTCGGCTGCCGCAGCCAACTCCCTAGCCAGGGCTCTTACAGCCTTAGCTCAGGGCCGGCTCCCACCAGCCTTTCTCATACCGTCACTTCTCCAGGGAAATCCACTTCATGTGTCTGTCATAGATTCGTCTCCTTCAAAGGCTGCTTAAAGCATTTCTGAAAAATTTCCATGGCTCCCAGTGCCTCCAGCACCCCAGCCCCTCTCTGTCAATCAAGAGACTCTTCACGTAGTCCCCATTTAACCTTACCCATTCAAATGGGGCCTCTCCACTGCTCCCTGTATGCTTACTAAAGGCAATCCCATCTCCCCTACAGCTGGTTTCCACCTGGGGCAGTTTCCATAAACACCTGGTCCCCCTCCCCTTCACTCACTCCTCCCCAGGAGGGACTTACCTGATGGATTAATTTGGAAGAAGGAACAGGGCACACCCAACCCAGCGTTTTTCTCTTCCCTCTTTACCTTGGGAGCTGAGCAACACATGGGGCTCTCCAGGCCATGTTTCCAGAGGCAGTGCTCCCACAGGGAGGCTTGTGGTGCTCCCATGGGGAGGTCTGTCGTGCTCCCAGACTACCTGCGATGCTGTCGGCACCCCCTTCCCTGTCACTGTGGCATGCATCCTCCAATATCAGATTTCTCAGTAATAAAAGTGATTGTGGTTTTGGACTCCCATGTGCGATATTCCTTTTGGTTCATTCTCAATTAGTGTAAAACCCCAGGGAGGAGAACTCTTGATGGGGCCCTTTCACACACCAACATCCCTGGAACTTTGCTGCCTCTGGATCTTGCTCCTCTCATTCCTCCCTCCCAGGAGCGCCTTCACCTCTTGCTCTGTCTAGTTCTCACCCACCTTCAATACCCTCCTAAAGTCTGATATCACCTGAATCCTCCCTGGTTCCCTGCCACCTCCCCTCCCTCTGAACTCACAGTTCCTGGCTCTACTCACCACTTGGCAACCGTGCCCTGCCACATCCTATCTCCAGTAACTTCTTTCTGCATTCTGGTGCCGCAGTCTCACCTGTTTACCTTGTGCTTACCTGGTAAGTTACACCTGAGGACAGGTGCATTCCCTTCAGCCTCATTATCATGCTTACCCTCTGCAGCATCTGCCCAGGGTCTTTCTCAAGGTAAGCTCTGGGTGGCTGTTGAATTTGCTCCTGACAATGCACAGGAGGCTTCCCAGCTTCTCATCTCAGCCCCAGACAATGTGAAGGTCTGAATTGTGGCATCAAGGCCACACTGGCATGGCCCTTTCTAACTCCTGTCACTTAGAACGCTACCTGATAAATGGGGAAATGATCACGACTCAGGAGATTTTCAAAGACTCTGTTCTCTGACAATATGTCTATCCTGTACCAAATAACTTTGCCTTGACTCGTGAATAAAATAGAAGACAGCAGACACAGAACACAGGCCTGCTAGCTTCACATGCCCATGGGCTTGCCAGCTCCTTAAGGATAGGCCTTATGTTCTTTTCTTCTCCCTAGTAGCATGGGTGCTGTGTCCAAGGTAGGTGCTCAGGAAACACTTGTTAGCTTGACTTATTTAACAGTGGGAAAGATCTCCAAACTCTAACATCAGATTCGGCTTTGCTTTTAATTACATAATACGGTATTTTGTTACTTGAGGTTCAACTTTATGCTTTAGTTGCAGATAAAATAAAGAAGAGAGTGACACATCTATAACTAACTGGGGGGGAGTGAAAGAGAGAGAGCAAGAGTGAGAGAGAGAGAAAGAAATTAAGAGCAAGAAGGCCAGTCTTTAAACAAAGTACCATTCACACGAGCAAAATGGTTCTCATTACAGTTGTTTTGCCCTCCCCTAAGCCTCCATGAGCACTGAATGGGTAGAAATACCTCTTTGATTCAAGGCAATGGTTGGCGAAGTAACCCATATGCTCCTGGCTGGTGCAGAGAGCTCAGAGAGAGCCCATTCTAACTGAGAACAAAGGTTCGGGGAAAAGTAGTTTCCTGTACAATGCAGCTGAGTGACTGACAGGCAGATTATTATTAGGCTGAGTTGGCCTCATCTGGCCTTTTTTAAGTGCAATATGGTCTGCATAACATGACATGTGAATGCTAAACTCCTGGCAATTCCTGCAAAGGGGACAATGGAGCTGGCAGCCTGACACCAGTGCAGCTGGGAGGGGAAGGCTTGGTTTCTGCACGTTAACACATTTGACATTTGGTATCTAAAGGGAAGGGCTAATAAATAACCCGCCAACGATGACACTCTGTAATGACAGCTTTTATTACCAGCCAGTTAATCCTCCACTCCAGCTCTGTCCTTTCAGGCCATCTGGTGTTGAATTCTTATTTACTTATTTTTATTTTCCTGGAGCTTGAACTTGGGACATTTGCCTCTTGCCACTGTCATATTTTGAAATCAATTCGAGGGCCAGGAGGGTGGCAGGCTGATTGTGGATGATTCAACACCAAGGTCTGCAGAAAGCCGAGTGAATAGCGTTTTTAGCAGGTGACCTTTGGATTGGGGTTCACCTGCATGAAGCCAGTTAGTCATCTTGGGTCCAGAGGGATGGGGGAATTCACCTCTTGGTTACCATCTCTTTCTGGAAAAACATGCATGCCTTCTGCCTCGATGGATTGGACACACATTTACTGAGCATCCACTGTGTGCCCCATAATAGGATGTGTTCTAGGAACGTAAGTCCATCCCTTTAAGGCCAAAGCTGACAGACCAGAAGATGAAACCCTCGCATGATAAATCTACATAATAGGATCTGAACTCTAACAGGAAGAAGCATAAAGTGGTAGAGGGTGGGAGATGATGAGGAAATCCCTTCTTCCTCAGAGGAATTGAGGAAGTTGTCCAGAATTATAAAGGATCTGAGGTTTTACCCTATTTGTATATAACAGGTTAGCCGCATTATGGACTGAACGCCACAAAATTCATATGTGGAAGTCCCAACCCCAGCGTGGTGGTATTTGGACATGGGGCCTTTGGGAGGTGATTAGGCTTAGGTGAGGTCATGAGGCTCGGGCTCCTATGATGGGATCAGGGTCTTCACATGAAGAGAAACCGAAGAGCTCCCTTTCTGTCTCTCTCTTTCTCTCTCTCTCCCTCCCTCTCTCCCTTTCTCTCTCTCTCTCCCCCCCATCCCTTTCTCTCTCTCTCTCTCTCTCTCTCCCCCGATCCCTTTCTCTCTCACACTCCATTATGTGAAGACACAAGAAGAAGGTGGCCATCTGCAGGCCAGGTTCCTCACAAGGAACCAACCATGCTGCCACCTTGATCTTGGACTTGCAGCCTCCAGAGCTGAGACAAATACATGTCTGTTGTTTAAGCCACCCAATCTGTGGTATTCTGCATTGCAGCACAAACTAAGAGCCAGCTACAGTTTCATGCGTGTTGGCAGAAGACACAAGACACCAGGGTCAGAGGCAAAGGACTTTATTACTCACAGCATTGGCAGTAGCCAGAATATCAGCTTTTGTATGGACTCTCCAAGCTGAGTTCCCAGAGACTGACACAAAGAAGGTCAGATGACACCTGTACACACAGCCAGTTACATTGAAAGAGAGGAACCCTGGATCTAGGGAACCCACATCTTTCCTAGTGGGTAGTAAACATGCCTGGTTTTTGCCCTGGAGAAAGACACTAACTCTGTCTTTAGTCCTTTGTAAACTCAGACTCATGACATCAAGCGCTGAGTGGAAGAGAAAGTGAGGGTTGTTCCCTTAGTGAATACTTGTTGGGTAAGTGCTCAAGGCTGGGTCCTATGCTGGGAGCAGGAAGAGGAAAAGATGTTACTCCAGGTGTCCCAGAGACTGGTGTGGAGAGAAATGCATGCAGATAACTAAGAACAGTGTGGAAGGGCAGTGACAGGGTGGGCACAGAGGATGGCAGGAAGCGCAAAGAAAGGTGTCTCCTGTAGCCTGAGATGATCAGAGATGGGATGTCCCATGAAAAGAGAGTGTAGAACAGGGCAGTGAGTGCCTCTGTTCACTGATGTGCAAAAACACAAGAGACCCATGGAGAACTGTCTCCCAGCAGAGGCCACCAAATCAATGGATGTCAGTTCCCAATCAAAGGATTTTTATAAAGGTGAAGATGTGTTCAAAGAAGGAAGCAGAAATTTTCTCAAGGTTGTGTTTCTCTGTGGTTGGGCTGTCTGTAGGACCCCCTTAAAATACCACCCACAGTGGCACTGGATAAACTCCCCCAGCTGTCACCTCATGGAAGAGTGGAAGCGGCCATGGCAAAGCAGACTGTGTTTGGAGTGCCACCATGCCTCGGTGTGCAGGAACGTCAGATCGGAGACAGGAAGAGGCATTCAAGCTCCTTTACGACGTGGTCCTTGCCCAACACCCCTGCCTTGTGCCTGGGAACTCCCTGCCTCATACTTCATTTTATTTTTTATTTTCTTTATTTAATTTTTGAAAAAGAGTCACTCAGGCTGGAGTGCAGTGTGATGATCATGGCTCACTGCAGCCTCGACCTCCTGGCGTCAGATGATCCTCCCACATCAGCCTCCAAAGTAGCTGGGACCACAGGCATGCACCACCACGCCTGGTTAATTTTTATAATTTTTGTTGTGATGGGGTTTCACCATGTAGTCCAGGCTGGTCTCAAACTTGTGGGCTCAAGCAATCCACCTGCCTTGGTCTATCAAGGTGCTGGGATTACAGGTGTGCACCACTACTCCCCGCCATGCTTCATGCTTTATACTTCGCTATGATCTAGATTCCACACCTTGCTGCTTCTCCCTTCCCTTTACCTTTTGTCATGCAGTGCTGTCTGTCCTTCCAACCCGGAAACTCAGTTCCCTTGGCTCACGGGTGTCCTTTAGGATGCAGCTCCAGTACTCAATACTGCCACCTGCAGGCGGTCCTCCTGGATCACCACAGGCTGCAGGAGACACTTTCTTCGTGCTTCCTGTCATCCTCTGCCTCCAACTGGTAACTGCCCTTCCACACCACTCTTAGTTATCTGTATGTATTTCTCTCCGCACAGCCTCTGGGATACCTGAAGAGACGTCTGTTCCTCTTTGTGCTCCCAGCACAGGACCCAGCCCTGAGCAGTTACCCAACAAATACACAAGGAACCACCCTCGTTTTCTCCTCCACCCAGCCCTTGAGTCTTGGTCTACAAAGGTCTAAGGATCCACCAGCAAATGTGAAAATTACAGAAGAACATAACCATGTGCCACAGAAAACTCAGTTATTTTTCAAATAGCCCCTCAAGGGTTGTGAAATAGTGAAATAGATTTTTCCCACTACTTTATTTTCACTTTCTTCCTCTCCTGAAATGCAAACAGCAACTGCAGCGCGCTCGCTCTCTCTCTCTCTCCCCCTCTCTTTCTCTCTCTCTCCCTCTCTCTTTCTCTCTCTCTCCCCCTCTTTCTCTCTCTCTCCCTCTCTCTTTCTCTCTCTCTCCCCCTCTCTTTCTCTCTCTCTCCCTCTCTTTCTCTCTCTCTCCCCCTCTTT
>JAPYYA010003065.1:0-13276 GCA_028533165.1 Leontopithecus rosalia | reverse complement strand
CTAATTAGGTTTCTGAGTGGACGCCCCGTTTATTGGTTCCCAGTGCTGGAATCCGAGCAACCCACTGCGCCGGCCAAAACAGCAGTAATAAGGCTGATGGTGCTCCTCTGCCTGGGAATCTCCGGTCTGGCTTCCTTATTGAGTCCGTAACAAGCGGCTCTGCCTTCCCGGAACTCCAAGCATTAGTCAGTAGGGGAACCAAGCCCGTCCACTCTACACGAAGAGCTGCCGCACCGAGACGCCAGCAAAACCGCTGCGCCGGCCACAAGAGTCGCGCTGGCGACCCGTGGGGCCCCTCCACTGGGAATCTTCTGGTCCGTGAGTGACAAAAATTTGCCCGAAAGTGTGGCGTCCTCTCGTTCTCTGGGCTTTCACCGGGAGCTACAATCCCGAGCTGTCAGCGATCAGCCATCTTGGATCTAAGTCCTATTTTAAGGAAATATTTAAGAATAAAGGCCATGGTATATATAATTTGTCTTCAGATGTCTCAGGTAAAAAATTATGTATACCGGCCGGGCGTGGTGGCTCAGGCCTGTAATCCTAGCACTTTGGGAGGCACAAACAAGCAGCCAACCAGTATTTCATTTAAATCTGTGAAATGCTATGCAATTGCTGAGGAGTGATTTGCTTCCAATTTTGTGCTCACTAATAGAATAGGTGTGGTGTGATACTGAGAAAAATGTATGTTTTGTGGATTTGGGATGGAGAGTTCTGTAAATGTTTATTAAGTTTACTTATTTCAGGTCTTGAGTTCAAGTCCTGGATATCCTTGTTAATTTTCTGTCTCGTTGATCTGTCTAATATTGACAATGTAGTGTTAAAGTCTCCCACTATTATTATGTGGGAGTCTAAGTCTCTTTAGCATGAATATCTCTTATCCAAAATGCTCAGGACCAGAAGTAATTGAAAATATTTTTGTTGGATTTTGGAATATTTGCATATATGTAATTAGATATCTTGGGGATAGAACCCAAGTCTAAACACTTAATTCATTTATGTTTTGTTTATGTATTTCTTTGCTTTTGAGGCAATCTTACTCTGTCACCCAAGTTGGAGTGCAGGGGGCTATCTCAGCTCACTGTAACCTCCACCTCCTGGGTTGAAGCCATTCTCCTGCCTCACCCTCCCAAGAAGCTGGGCTTATAGGCATGTGCTTCATGCCTGGCAAATTTTTTGTATTTTTAGTGGAGACTGGGTTTCACCATGTTGGCTAGGCTGATCTCAAACTCCTGGCCTCATATGATCCACCCACCTCAGCCTCCCAAAGTGTTGGGATTACAGGCGTGAGCCACTGTGCTCAGCCTCATTTATGTTTTATATACAGCTTATACGTGCAGCCTAAAGATACAATATTTTTTATAATTTTGTACATGAAGCAAAATTTATGTACATTGAACCATCAGAAAGCAAAGGTGTCACTGTGTCAGCCACCCATGGGACAGTCTGGTTGTTTGGCCTCACCATCATTCCTCACTCTGAATTTCTATGCTACTAATAAGCAGTTATTTTCTTACACTTATTCACATGTAAGTACTTAACAATTTATAAAAAACCACAACATTAATACAGTGAAAAATATGTTCAGAGTAACTGAGCAGCACAGGAGAATCAGAATACCTGTATCAGCTGTTAGACAATAGCAACAACAAACAGCAGCACGTTTTCAATCTCCATCTATGATGCTGTGTTTAAGAGGTATTTTACACTGTTTTATTTTTTTAGGTGAGAAGAAACATCAGAAGCAATTGAGGGAACAGGCAGTGGGTCCTCTAGGGATAAGGAGGCATTCTGCTGGATGGCTTTTTAAGATGTTTCTTCAAGTCATCTGCCTCATTAGCAGTGGTTTTTGTCTTAGAAGTTTCTCCTTGATTTTATAAGGGGACATGATTTCTTGTTCTGTTCTGAATAAATGCTGCTCTGGTCCTTTAATAAGTCTATCACATATTTTCACCTATAGGTACGTTTTCTGTAGTATTAATGATGGTCATCTTCATTATGCTATTAATACTCGAAGTTTTGGATTTTAGGTTTTGGATTTTCAGATTCAGGATACTTAACCTGTATCAAAGGGATAATTAGGTTTTTTTACTGAATTACAAATATTTGAGTCCTCTGAGATAATTATATAATCTACTGAGGTGATATTTACTTATTGCTTCTGATATTTTGTTTTTTACATCTATTTGCTATATTTACACATTATTTTTTACATTCATTACATATTTAACCAAAGACTAGCAACACAAATACTGTGTGAGTCATTATTATCACAGATTAAATTCAGTTTACCTAAAATACTCTCAAACAAAATCCCATTCATCTGGCCAGGTGCGGTGGCTGAAGCCTGTAATCCCAGCACTTTGGGAGGCTGAGGTGGGCAGATCACCCGAGGTTAGGAGTTTGAGACCAGCCTGGCCAACATGGTGAAATTCTGTCTCTACTAAAAATACAAAAATTAGCCAGGAGTGGTGGCGGGCGCCTGTAATCTCAACTACTTGGGACGCTGAGGCAGTAGAATTGCTTGAACCTGGGAGGTGGAGGTTGCAGTGAACCGAGATTGTGCCATTGTACTCTAGCCTGGGCAATAAGAGCAAAATTCCGTCTCAAAAAAAAAAAGAAAAAGGACACTCCATTCATCTAAGGCAATATCATCATGGTTTTGAATTTATTGCAGAAGTTTGCTATTTGGACCAAAATCTTGTGGAGTATAATAATCAGCTCCAGAATATTGTCTTTGTTTCCTGACTGCTCTTTAATCTTGTTTTGGTCACCTACTAGTATGTAAGGTCCATACCAAAACTGAATTCAAGGTATGGTTTCAAACCTGAACCTGACTCTACTCTTCATGAGCCTCTTTTAGCTTTTTATGGTTCTGAGCACCAGTGAAAGTTACAATCAGGAAAACTCTGATTCTCTTAATAGGAAAGAATCAGAGTTTATTTCTGCTCAGTTGAAGTTTTTTCTTTTGATACTATAACCTTTTTCTGCCCTACTATTTAACTATGTGTAGCTGACATAAACCATTATGGATTCATTTTAATCTTAATATCAAAACCCAGCAAAGGCAGTTAAGAGAAAAAAATTCCACAGGGCTATTCTCACTCATAAGCATTTGGTTGAAGGTATTAACAACAAATGGAATCTCACAATATAAGGATAAAATCAACACCAAGTCAGTGTTCATTTTTTACTAGCAAATGTCTCAACTAAATATTTTTTGCTTTACGCATATGGCTATCTTTATCATTGATCTTGACTATCAATTATTGTTCATAGTTTGTAGGCTAAAAAATATCACACACATTATTTCTTGCTCTTTTAGGGATGTCCAAAAGAAGATATACTGGTCACACTTAATGACCTGATTAAAAATATTCCAGATGCCAAAAAGCTTGTTAAATATTGGATACGTCTTGTACGTATGGAACCAATCACAAGTCCTGTTGAAAATATTATTGCAATCTATGAGAACGCCATTCTGGCAGGGGCTCAGGTAAGATAAAATTTGTTGATCTTTACTGTTACAGTGTAGTAGATAGTTCAAAATTAATTTGAAACACATCACAACATACCTTGAGAAAATTGTGGGCATATGTGTAGTATTAATAAATGTTTAAAGGCCACAAGGATTGCATTATAAAAGCTTTTGTGGCCTTCTGAGTCTTTCATTCTTGTACCTGGAATAATCTGACTTTAGAAAGTGGATATAAACTGAAATGTACATTAAATGAAACTTTCTGCATGAAATATTTTAGCATATTATTGTATGCATTTCCTGATTGGAAATTTACTGGGAGACTGAATCTAATATTCAAATTTCTTTATTGAATATAAAGCAAAAGAGGTTAAATTAGCCTTTTAAATGTTATCAAGCTCTCATGTTTTTCTGAGAGAAGTCTTTCACTTTAAGAGTAAACCTGACTATATAGTCAAGTTTAAAATATATATATATATAAAATATATATATGTACATATATTTTATATATACATATATATATATAATATATATACATATTTTATATATATATAATATATATATTTAATATATATATAGACTTATATAGACTTATATATATATTTAATATATATGTATATATATAGAGAGAGAGAGAGAGTGAGTCAGGTTTACTATTATAGTGTATAATATTAGTGTATAATATATACACTATAGATATTGGTCCTGTCGGCATATGGAAAATGGCAGTAAAACAGTTTCTCTAACATTACCTCCATAATGGCTTGATACCATTCTCCTGTCTTCTTGAGCTTTTTGTTTGGTTGTGGTTTTTTGTTTTTATGGATAAATGTTCCTAAAATATATTTCCTTTTGACCAGGCTTCTCAGAAACACATTCTTGGAGATTGTTTATATAATTTTTTAAAACTCCTTTTTAAGAAAGGTCTGTTCACTTTAGTCTCAACAAAATCAACAAATGCTGTTTGACTTTTCACTTAAGTAAAAAATCAGATATGTAGCAGATAGTCTCTCAGTGGCTGTTAACGTGTGAAACTCTTACCAGAAGGGTAATTATATTCGACGGAATGCTACCTGGTAGGGAGTGTTAGTCCCCTACTACGTTGCATCAGAAGGGACATTACTTAAGGCAACTTAGGACATTATAGCAAAGATGCAAAACTAGAACCAAGGCTCACGTGGAAAGCGTAATGTAAACAGAAAGATGTAACACCAGAGGAGAAGCTGTTGGAAAACAAGAATCAAAATTAGCCAAGGTGGCTGGGCACAGTAGTGCATGCCTATAGTCCCAACTACTTGGGAGGCCAAGGTGGAAGGATTTCCTAAGCCCAGGAATTTGAGTCCAGCCTGGGCAACATAGACTCCATCTCTTAAAATAAAATTAGTGGCCAGGCATGATGGTTCATGCCTGTAATCCTAGCAGATTGGGAGGCCAAGGCAGGAGTCCAAGAATTCGAGACCAGCCTGGGCAAGATGGTGAGACTTCATCTCTGCAAAAAATAGTTTTAAGTTAGCCAAGCATGGTGGTGGATAACCTGTGGTCACAGCTATACTGGAAGCTAAGGTGGGAGAATTGCTTGAGCTCTGGCATTCAAGACTAGTGAGCCATGATCATGCCACTGCACTCCATCCTGGGTTAGCTGAGCAACACCCTGTCTCAAAAAATAAAAATAAGCCAAAAAAACTGAAAGCAGGATAGCTGAGTAATTCAGGACTAACTTCTGGAACTGAGGCTGTGAACCATACCTTTTCTAATCTTGAATGTGTTGGATGGAACATAGTAAATGCTTAATACCTGGTAAATAATGGGCACTTAGTAAGTTTTTGAATGAATGAAACATGTCGAGGTAATCAACCTTAAGCTGTTCAGCGATACATTTCATAGCATATGAAACAAAAGTATAACCATAGACTTAAATGTAAGAGAAAAGGAGCAAGGCTTAATTGAGTAAAATTTTCAAACATGAAATTCTATCTTTCAAGTTCATTTTTAGTCTGTACATTAGAAAAGAGCCATTTTTCAATCTTAATTAGTGGTCTGAGAAGCATGGTTTAAGAACTACTGCCTTACTTTAAAATACAGTATGAAACTTTAATCACTGACTTAATATTTTCAACTTGGATACCTAGTTCATGTCAGAGAAAATAAAACTTACATGGGTCTGCTTTCTTCATTAAAAATTAAGCCTATTGAAGAGATGCGACACACAATTGTAGATATTCTAACAATGAAGAGTCAAGAAAAAGTTAATTTGGGTAAGTTTTAATTCTTTTATTTCCTTCATGTGAATTGTAGGGGTTTTTTTTTTTTAACTTTTAAGATCAGGAGTACATGTACAGGATGTGGAGGTTTGTTACGTAGGTAAACATGTCATGGGGGTTTGTGTACAGATTATTTCATCACCCAGGTATTAAGCCTAGCATGCATTAGTTATTTTTCTGATTCTCTCCCTCCTCCCACCCGCCACCCTCCCTTGGGCCCCAATGTGCGTTGTTCTCTAGGTGTCCATGTGTTCTCATCACTTAACTCTCACATGCAGTATTTAGTTTTCTGTTCCTCTCTTAGTTTGCTAAGGATGATGGGCCTCCAGCCATGTTCCTGCAAAGGACATGATCTCATTCCTTTTTATGGCACATAGTATTTCATAGTGTATATGTACCATATTTTTTTTATCCAGTCTATCACTGATGGGCATTTGGATTCTTTGTCTTTGCTATTGTGAATAGTTCTGCAGTAAACATACATGTGCATGTGTCTTTATAATAGAATGATTTATATTGCTTTGGGTATATACCTAGTAATGGGATTGCTGGGTTGAAAATTTTTCTTTCTCTAGGTCTTTGAGGAATGGCCACACTGTCTTCCGCAATGGTTGAACTAATTTCCCACCAACCCTGCCAGCATCTGTTTTTTTTCTTTTTTTTTTTTTTTTGAGACAGAGTCTCACTCTGTAGCCCAGGCTGGAGTGCAGTGGTGCAATTTTGGCTCACTGCAACCTCTGCCTCCTGGTCCTGGTTCAAGCAATTCTCCTGGCTCAGCCTCCTGAGGAGTTGGGATTACAGGAACGTGCCACCGTTCCCGGCTAATTTTTTTATTTTTAGTAGAGATGGTGTTTCACCATGTTGGCAGGCTGGTTTTGAACTCCTGACCTCATGTTCTGCCCACCTCAACCTCCCAAAATCCTGGGATTACAGGCGTGAGCCCCCATGCCCAGCCATTTTTTAACTTTTTAAGGATAGCCATTCTGACTGGTGTGAAATGGTATCTCATTGTGGGTTTACTATTTCTTTGCTAAATTAGTTTTTCTTTTATCTTTTTTAATTTTTAAAATATGTAGGTTGTTTCTTTCCTCATACTTGTGTTGACCTACCTCTGAGATAAAATGGCTTTATGTAGTATACAGAATTTTTCATTAGAAGATCTGGCTCAATATTTAGATTTGTCACTGAATGTCTATAAAAGTTGCGTTGTCTCTAGGCTTTAATTTTCTGCCTTAAAAATGAGGCAGTTTGACTAGATCTCTAGACTTTTCACTTGTTAAATTCTGTGATCTGTTGTGTTGTCTAGAAAAGCTCATTCAAGAATTCTCTTTGTTGGGGACAGTAGATGGAGATAGGAGATTCAGTCATAAAATGTGTAAACATTTTTAAGATTTAGATAAAAGTTTATGCCAGTTGATATGACTTTAGGCCAAAAATTAATACCCTTTCATCTGTAAAATAGGGATTTTTGGGGACCATTGAATAAAATTATGTTTATAAAGTATTATAGCACATGACACATAGTAAATTTATTAAACTGTAGCCATTAATGTTAATTAACTTTAGAAAAATGGATTCCAGCTGGTCGAGGTGGCTGACGCCTGTAATCCCAGCACTTTGGGAGGCTGAGATGAGTGGATAACAAGGTCAGGAAATCAAAACCATCCTAGCCAACATGGTGAAACCCCATCTCTACTAAAAATACGCACACAAATTAGCTGGGCATGGTGGCACACAACTGCAATTGCAGCTACTCAGGAGGCTAAGGTAGAATTGCTTGAACCCAAGAGGCAGAGGCTGCAGTGAGCCAAGATTACACCACTTCACTCCAGCCTGGGTGGCAGAGTGAGATTCTGTCTCAAAAAAAAAAAAAAAAAAAGAAAAAAGAAAAAAAATGGTTTCCAATTGTTTACTATACATGTATATTACATAGTCAGCAAATATTTGAGTGCATATTGTATGCCATTGCCCATTGCCTATATATCTATTTTCTTTTTCTTTTTTTTTTTTTTTGAGACAGAGTTTCGCTGTTGTTACCCAAACTGGAGTGCAATGGCAGGATCTCAGCTCACCGCAACCTCCGCCTTCTGGGTTCAAGCAATTCTCCTGCCTCAGCCTCCTGAGTAGCTGGGACTACAGGTACGCAGCACCATGCCCCGCTAATTTTTGTATTTTTAGTAGAGATGGGGGTTTCACCTTGTTGACCAGGATGGTCTTGATCTCTTGACCTCATGATCCACCCACCTTGGCCTCCCAAAGTGCTGGGATTAGAGGCGTGAGCCACTGCACCTGGCCTATTTTCTTTTGATTAATTTTAACAAAGTCAAACACTTTGAGGTGTTTTTGTTTGTTTGTTTGTTTTTTTGAGACGGAGTCTTCCTGTGTCACCCAAGCTGGAGTGCAATGGTGTGATCTCAGCTTACTGCAGCCTCCGCCTCCCAGGTTCAAGCCTCAGCCTACAGGCATGTGCCACCACGCCCAACCAATTTTGTATTTTTAGTAGAGATAGGGTTTCACCATGTTGGTCAGGCTGGTCTTGAACTCCGACCTTAGGTGATTTGCCCACCTTGGCCTCCCGAAATGCAGGGTTAACAGGCATGAGCCACTGTGCCAACAGTTTGAACTTTTAAAGTCTTCTGATACATGCTGCTAGATTGCTTTCCAGAGCAGTATTAGTACCCTTACTTGTATGCAAAATGAATTTAAGATGTAGAGATCTAGGTTGAAGGGCTAAACCTTAAAAAAAAGAAGAGCATACTCAAATTCTAAATTAAGTATGTTATATAAGTTTTTTATTACATGTATTAGCGGAAAAAAAAAACCTTGTTCATTGGGGTTAATATGCTAATGGCTGTGCTAATTACTATGCTAATGGCTGTGTTGGAGGTCATGCTTCTGTTGGCAGCATGCTTAGTTATCAGGATTTATTTCAGTTTATGGTGACTGTTAATATGCACCAGGGAACCTATGAAAGATCTATATGATCTGATCTTACTAATAGTATTTAATGAAGGAGCTTGAGAAGCAGGGAGAGAAGGGGACACCCAGGGAAAAGACTAGCATACCACAAGAAAAAAGGAGAAAAGTTTAAGAGTAATCCAGTCCTGTCTCTTCTTATTCACAAACACAGTGAAGTGGAAATTCAAATTTCATAAAAAGAGCTTCTCTCATAATTCTGTCTCTGGAGATGTGTGGAAAGAGAAAAGCAGTATTTAATCTGATTAAATTACTATTCCTGTCTTACAGAATAATACTAGTTGGTGTTTTCTAGCAGGTTTAATTTTTTATTAGTCTTTAGATGGGGGAAGGAGCTATCCATAAACTCTTGGCTTTCTGAAGTGTATAATTTTAAGTTCTGGATATAAAACCAATTTCACAAGTCAGTTATTTGTAAACAGCAAAAGAACATAAGTGGTCGAAGTAGTTCAGGAGAGGGTTTTAAAAAAAAAAGGCTGTTCACTGTGGCCTACGCCTGTAATCTCAGTACTTTGGGAGGCCGAGGCAGGTGGGTCACCTGAGCTTAGGAATTCAAACCAGGCTGATCAACATGAAGAAACCCCTTCTCTACTAAAAATACAAAAAAATTAGTTGGGTATAGTGGCGCATGCCTGTAATCTCAGCTACTCAGGAGGCTGAAGCAGGAGAATCGCTTGAACCCAGGAGGCATAGATTGCAGTAATCTGAGATCGGCCATTGCACTTCAGCCTGGGCAACAAGATCGAGACTCCATCTCAAAAGAAAGACAAATAAGAGACAAGCACCACTTGGATGTCTCACAGCTACCTCAAACACAAATAGCCAAACTTGAATACATAATTTCCCCCTAAACCTGATTCTTCTTTTAGTTCTCTGTCTTAATGAATGAATGAATTCTCTGTCTTAATGAATTCCAAGTCAGAATCTTGGTGTGATTGTTTACTCCCTCTTTCTTTTCCAGTTCCCATCCCTTTTCCCCCAGCTAGTCAAATTCAGTTTAACTTCCTAAGTGTCTCTTAAGATCCATCTACATCATTCCATCCTTACTCTTCTTCCTATCTGTACTCAAGATGACCTACACTTTTACCTGCCTCTCTGCTCTTGGCTCATTCCAATTCATTCTCAACACTGGAACCAAAATGCTGTGTCACGTATCTGCATAAATTCCTGAATCTATTTTCTTTCCCTCCCCTACATCCTGAATTTCTCCTTTTTTCCCCATTTCCTGAAAGAGGTTATACTCTCTTTCCCTCCTCTTTGCTCTTGCCTCATTCCAATCCATTCTCAACACCACAACCAAAATACTCTGTCATGCATCTGCATAAATTCCTGAGTCTAGCCTCTTCTGTTTCCCTCTCCCCTACGTCCCTGATTTTATTTTTTTTTTCTATTTCCTGAAAAAGGTTATACTCTCTTTTCCCACCATGTCTCTCCAAGACGGTCTTCTGCTTTTTCTTAAGTTCTACTTATCCTTTAGATGTCAATTCAAATGTCACTTCCTTGGAGTAGCCTTCCCTGATGATTTCCCTGATGTACCATTCCCTCTCCTCTGAACCTAGGTTTAGTGCACCTGTTTTGTGCGCCCTGTTTTTTCCCTGTGCAATATTTGATGCATTTGATTGCTTACTAGTTAGTTGTTTGTCCTGTCTTTTGCATTATATAAACTCAGTATACAAGGACAGTGTCTAATGTTCCTGACCACTGAGTCTCCTGTGCTAGTGGAATGTCTGGCTTGTATTTGGCACTTAAATATTTGTTGAATTAATCTATATTCTTTTCTTTCTTTTTCAGCTTCCACTTAGTAAAAACTCAGTCACTATCATGCAACTAAAATTTCTCTTAGTAAAAATTTTTAATAATTTTCCTCATAATTAAATCTAGAGGTTTTTTCAGCTCAATGAATTTATCGGGATGTCTCACAAGTATTTCTAGCCTAACATGTTTTATTTTTAAATCTTTGCCCTCACTGTTTTCCCATACCCAAGATTTGTCCCAAAAAAGAAAAGAAAAAACCTTCCTTTGGCATTTATGACACTTAAGCCAGAAATTTTAGACAAGATGCTCCTAATATATATGCACACTCATTCCCACACAGTCATGCCTTCATTTGTTAATAAGTTCTGACTCGGGTGGATATGGTGGCTCATGCCTATAATCCCAACACCAGAAGGCCAAGGTGGAAGAATCGCTTCAGGTCAAGAATTCGAGACCAGCCTTGGCAACATAGTGAGACCCTATCTCTACAAAAAATTTAAATATTAGCTGAGCATGGTTATGTACACCTGTAGTTTCAGCTACTTGGGAGGCTTTGGCAGGAGGCTCACTTGAACCTGAGAAGTTGAGGCTGCAGCAAGCTATGATTGTGCCACTGCACTCCATCCTGGGTGAAAACAGAATGACAGACACCCTGTCTCTTAAAGTCCTTACTCAGAAATATTTCTCAAATTGGACCCTTCCTTCCTATCCGACCTCTTACTAACTTACTTAGCCTATTACAACAACTTTGTCTTCTTGCCCTCCCAGATTGTTACTTTTCATTCTCTGTCATTCTAGACAATCCTTTACATTGACCTAATTTAATTATATTTGTCTCTCAGGTCAACTTTTTTTTTTTTTTTTTTTTTACCAAACTTCTTTCATATAAAGCTCATTACAATCCAGCTCTTGCTTACCTATCTGAGCTCAAAACTGCCCACTCCCACTCCTCCCTTGCTCCTTACCCTATATTCTAAACACACTGGCTCTTTAATGTTATTTTAATAGATCATTTTCTTTTATGTGCCATAGGAAGGTTGTCTGCCTTGGTCTGGGTCAGTTACCCGTTTTTTAAGACCCAGCCTAAATGTCACTTGTGAAGCATTCCCTAACCATCTCCCTGTACCACAGGCAAAGTTAGTTGTTCCTTTTTGTGGGTTTTAATAATCCTTTGTTCTTATTACATATATAGCATTTATCTCATTTTATAATAGTAAATGTTTGTTATATCGTTGGCAACGGTTTGTTATATAGTTGGCTGAGGAAAAGGAATGGTTCAGTGATGGCAGTTTTGTTCTTTTATTTTGAAAATTTGGACAACCAGGAATAACTTTAATGTCTTCTGATTTTGTTCTTAAAGTTCAGCCAAAAGCTTAATCTAATAAATGTATTTTCTATAGAAGAAAATACAGAGAAGTCTTGTGCAACCAAGGAATTAGTCACAGACGTCACTATTGAAGATACAGGTGTTGATGTAGATCCAGAAAAACTGGAAATGGAGAGTAAACATCATAGAAATGTGCTATTCCAAGACTGTGAAAAAGAGCAAGACAGCAAAACAAAAGATCCAGCCCATGATAATAAAACCCCCAATACAGAAATAAGGACAAGTTGCTTAATTAAATATAATGTGTCTACTACGCCGTACTTGCAAAGGTAAACTTTAAAAATGTAATGTACTATGATTTATTTTGATGCTTGGGGATAATATGGCATTTAAAAATCTTTGAGATGGCTTCAGATTATAAGTCTTTGAAATCTTCAGGTAGCTTCATATTACAGCTACCATTTGTTAACATAGGAAAGTTTTAGGTGGGGCATGGTGGCTCATGCCTGTAATTTCAGCACTTTGGGAGGCTGAGGCAGGCAGATCACTTGAGCCCAGGAGTTCACGACTATCCTGGGCAACATGGCAAAACCCTGTCTTTACAAAAAAATTGGCTGGGCTAGGTGGTATGTCCCTGCTACCTGGGAGGCCAAGGTGGCAGTGAGCCAAGATCATGCCACTGTACTCCAGTCTGGATGACAGAGTTTTCAAACAAATAAAATGTCACTGGAACATTTTACCTTTTAAATACTATGTTTACTTTCCCTAAATATTGCCATTTTAAAAAAGAAAACTTTTATATGATTTTACTTTTAATCTGTGGTTATTAATAACAGTAGGTTCTGGCATTCAGGAGTTAGCCAATTCTAGATACTCAAGTATCTACTGTGTACAAGCTGTAATGACAAATTGAGAAAAGGATAAGTTTCTCACTTCAATGAGCTTATATTACCTCTCTAAAAGACAGTTACCTGCTTATAACATACAAGGTATATGGTATGGTACATATCATGAAAGTACAGATTAAAAACATTAACATGTTTTTGAACTCTGAGAATATTGTTTTAATTTTCAGTATGAAAAAGAAGGTGCAGTTTGATGAAACAAATTCCACATTTAAGGAGCTGACATTTTTAACACCAGTGAGACGTTCTCAATGTCTTCAAGAGAAAACTTCTAAATTACCAGATATGTTAAAAGATCATTATCCTTGCGTGTCTTCATTAGAACAGCTAACGGAGTTGGGAAGACAAACTGAAGCTTTTGTATGCCGCCCTAATGCAGCACTGTGCCGGATGTACTCTGAGGATTAAACGACAGAAGAGAAGTGAAGCTCTGATAGGGAATTGGGTTTTTATGATTTGTGGGGTGTTTTGTTTGGAGTAGCTTTATATTGCCCTTAGGTCTGGAGTTGGCCAAGTACCTATGTAAGTATTCATGGCAGTGAGCTTCTTGACTAACATTCATGTTATGGCAAGAGTT
>JAPYYA010003064.1:0-13277 GCA_028533165.1 Leontopithecus rosalia | reverse complement strand
GGGATGCTACCAGTTTCTTCTTCTATCTTTGTCCCAGAATGATGCCCACCAAATGTCAGTCTGATCAGTCCTTTTTGAGGTGATTCTTTGGGTATACGGGGGTCAGGGAGCTGCTTGAGGAGACGAACTGTACTTTATAGGAGCTCAAGTGCTGTTCTGTGAGCTCCGTTGTTCATTCAGTGTTGCTAGGCAAGTACGTTTAAGTCTGTTGTGGCAGAACTCATGAAACCGGTTTTTTTCCTCAGATGCTCTGTCTCGGGGAGTTAGGGCTTTATTTGTGTGTATCCGTTGCACTGTCCTGCCCAGCTAGGAGGCAGTCTAGTCACTATTTGGCTGCCGAGGCTCTGCCCTGCTGGCGTGAGGTCCACCCTTTTGCTGTGGGCTCCCTCCTGCTGTTTTCGGCTCCACCCTACTGACGTAGGCTCCGCCCTGCTGATGTGGGCTCTGCCCTGTCGGTGGAGTCTCTCTGTTATTGCGGGTTGCCTTGGCAACGGCTGACTGCGTCAGCAGTGGGCGGGTACCTCAGTAGGGGCGGAAGCTCTCGACAATGGTGGATGCCCCTCTCCCACCGAGCTGCACAGTCATGTGTTCAGTTCTTCCTGCAGTGAAACTCTCAACCCCCAGCACTCCGAATCGCTGTATTGCTTGTCCCTGTTGGGGTGGGACCCATTGAGCCTGATCACTTGGCTCCCTGCCTCCAAGCCTTTTTGCTTTTTTTATTTTTTAAGTTGTTGGGTTGACTCTCTCCCGGGTGCCTCAGCCGCTGGCCAAAAGAGCACGGGGATCTGTGTGGTTTCCCGTGCATCGACCCGCTGTGCTGGTTCACAATTCACCTCCCAGAAATCTCCTGGTCTAGTTCACTGTCCAAAACCCGTTCAATCAGATGAACATAGCAATCTGCCCTCCCAAGTCTCAAATTGCTGGTTTAACAGGGCACCCAGACCTGTGTGTTTCGTGCGCCGTGCCGCTGCAGCGGCGCTGGCTGCCTGGCCGCGCCAGCGGAGAGCACTGTGCTTAAGTCCTGCGTGCCTCTTACACCTGGGCTTTTCCCCCGTCTGTGGGCTATAAAGATCCATCTGAAAATGCGGTGTTTGCTTACCCTCTGCATCTTGACTGAGAGCTGCCGTGGTGAGTTGCTTCTAGAGCGCCATCTTCTGGCCTGTTTCTTTTAAAGGTAGTAGTAAGAATAATTTATAGACATGTTTTAAAACCTCAACAGTGTGGATTGGTTAAACCGTTCCAGAAATATAGTCATGAAATGAAAATTTAAAATGTACATTCTGTTTTATTTAATAATGTCACTACTAGAAATCTATTCTACTGCACTACTGCATATGCTTGTGCACCAGTGTGTGTGTATGCATACACACACACACACATACATACACATGTCTATATATATTTTTATATGTTCATAGCAGCATTAGTAGTAGTAAAAATTACATACAGCTTTAGTGTCCAGCATTAAAAAAGCAGTGGGGTAATATGTAGCAGTTAAAAAATGAGGTAGATCTCTATGTACTGAAATGAATTAATAAGGATATCCAGGACTTGAATTCAGATCCAGAACAAGTAAACTTAGTAAATATGTATAGCGCTCTCCACTTTAAATACACAAAATATACATTCTCCACTTTCAATACACAAAATATTGATCAGCCATTATTAATAACCATTCTTAGAATTAAGCAATATTTGTGTTCTCTCTCCCTCTTTTTCTTCCTCTTTCTTCCTCTCCTTCTCTCCTTTTTTTAAAAAAATTAAAAAAACATAAAATAAAGCAATTGTAAAAAAAAATACAAAAAAAGCTGGGCATGCTGGCACATGCCTGTGGTCCCAGCTACTCGGGAGGCTGAGGCAGGAGAATTACTTGAACTCAGGAGGCGCAAGTTGCAGTGAGCAGAGATCACGCCATTGCACTCTAGCCTGGTTAACAAGAGTGAAGCTCCGGATTAATACCCATTTTTTTTCAGAATAAAGCAATATTTCCGTTCACCCTCCCTCTTTCTCTTTCTCTTTCTTCCTCTCCTTTACTCATTTTTTTTCTTTTCTTTCCTTCTCTCAAAAAAAATGAAAAAAAAATAAAATGAAAAGAGACACAAGAGGATGTCATTATAGATTCTCATGAGAAATACAGTTGCAGAACATTCTCTGTAATACTTTTGTAAAAAACAAATGACAAAATCTGTAAGTGTAAATGATGTATAAATCAAGTATGATGGATAGAATATAATCATAAACTAATTTAATTTTCTAATCTTTGCCCCTTTGCATTCTATTCACTTGGACATAAAATTTCAGCCAGTAACATGAATTTTATGGTAATTCATCAGTTATACAAGGACTGTTGGTCAAAACTAAAAATATCCCGTCTCATATAATAGTAAAAAAGTGTGAATGTTGAAAGCAGGACACTTTCAAGGGTGTGGCAGAGATGTATAATGGTTATTTCCATCTTGTCTGACATAGTATTTATATCCTCCTCTCCTAGTTGATATTCTTATTTAATTTGTCCTCCAAGGCTAGAGAATGAGGAAACTAAAGATAAAACAAAAATAGCAAATTTCTCATCTGACTGAAAATGTCATAATCTGTCTTCACGTTTTCTCTGGGTTTGGCAGTCCTTTCATGCAAGCTGACTTTTTATGGACTTTCAGTTCTTCAAAAGCACTCCCTATCACTGGGGATCTCTTATTTGCAATTCCCTTGACAGGAATAAATCCTGTCCTATTCTGGCTAGTTGTTTGCCACTTCTTCCACAGCCCCATGGCATCTGGTAGTGCAATTTCCAGGTTTTTGTTTGTTTGTTTGTTTTTAACAGAGATCCCCTTGCCCTTTTAGTTATTCTCTTATACGTTATAACTACGACATGCTCATACTAGCTTTCTCATATTTGGCCCACATGCAGTTTATGGGAAACGATACAATTTTCCACTTGAGAGATTCTTATAGAGTAGTTGTTTTACAACAGCCCCTGGTAGTATTAATTTTCTGGCACTTCCAATCCTCCCTGACAGTGGACTGAGCAAGAAAGTTTAATGAAGTGAGACTACATAGGCATTTGAGAAAGCTGTCTGTGTGCATAGAGCCTATCTACAATAGAGAGACGTGAACTCAGACTGAGGACATATAGGACATGGAAACAACAGGTTCTTCTCTATATCCCAGAACTCATTATTCTTCCCCAAAACCCTGGTTAATATTTATCTTCTTTGTGCCCATTCTTAGTAAATGGAAAAAGAACCAACATCCATGCATTTGATTAAGCCTCAAATCTGGGAACATTATTTCTCCTTTCCCCTCTAACCCTATAGGCAAACAATAACCAGTTCTACCTCCTAAGTATTCTGAATCCATTAATATCTTTCCAACTACGCTGGTCTACCCTAGTCTAGGCCACCACCTCTTACTGACATTATTGCAATCTACCTGAAATACTTATCCCTAGTATTGCCTCCTTCTGATTTGTGTTTCTTATTGCAGCTCTAGAAATATTCCTGAAATGTAAATATGATTATGTCCGTCCTCTAAAATCCATCCGTGATTTTCCATGATGAGGGTATATATAATTTGATATTTATTCCACATACGTCATATCTTACCATTCTCCATCTTTAACATTACATCTACTGATACTAACTATATTTAATCCCCTACATATGCTATATACTTTTTCTTGTATCTTGACCCTTGTAAATTCTAGCCCTAAAATGTGTTTGCCTAAAATGTGTTTCTCCATACATTTCATTTTACCCAGCCAACTTTCAGTCATCTTTCAGATATAAGATAAATAGGTTGACCATATATTTCAATTTCCTGTAATAATTATTATTTTGTCCTGTTGTCTTTTGCAAAATTATTAATGATATACAATTCACGATAAAGTGTGAGCTGGTTTAGGGTGATTATTTTCTATAATTTCCTTTAAGATAGAGATTTCTTCCTTCAGGAAATCTTCCCTGACTTTCCCAAGTCTATGTTGAAAACCCTTTTATGTAAAACAATGGAAACTCATATGTTCCTTTGTTTATTACTTATCTGTCTTACCTTTTAGAACTGTCAGTCCCAGTCTGGGTGGTGGCTCACGCCTATAATCCCAGCACTTTGGGAGGCTGAGGTGGGTGGATCACGAGGTCAAGAGATCGAGACCATCCTGGTCAACATGGTGAAACCCCGCCTCTACTAAAAACACAAAAATTAGCTGGGCATGGTAGCTCATGCCTGTAGTCCCAGCTACTCGGGAGTCTGAGGCAGGAGAATTGCTTGAACCCAGGAAGTGGAGGTTGCGGTGAGCCGAGATCACACCATTGCGCTTCAGCCTGGGTAACAAGAGTGAAACTCTGTCTCAAAAAAATAAAAAAAAGGTCAGTTCCCTTAGTGTAGAAACCAAATTTCTTTGGCTCACATCAGCACCCATTCATGTGTCTTACCCATAAGTGATCAAATATATTTGTTCAACACATGCAAATGCAAAATTATCTTTGTTAATTGATGAGAGTTCTAATCATCATATAATCTGAAGATCAGTAATTACAAACAGGCAAAAGTAATTCACATCTCATTATTAGTAGTCAGTAAGTAATTATCCGTAAGGGTATATTGACTGTGAAGTGGAACAGGGGGCTTTGGAAATTCCGGAGATATTCAGTATTTTTAATAGGATAATTGTTTCATTGATGTATATATTTGTAGAATTTAATAACACTACACACTTAAGATTAAAATATTTAATTCTATCTACATCATATTTCAATAAAAAATAAAACACGAGTACATACACACAAACACACATAGTTTGTGACTATATGCAGTATAAAGAGATATCAGCCACTTGCTAGCTGTATGATGATGGACAAATTGTTCAGTCTATCTGAGCCTCAGTTCTATCCTTTATAAATTGAAAATAATAGTAGTGCCTATTTATAGGCTTTAGGGAATAAGCAATGTCACATATGAAATGCACTTATAATACTATATTGCCCAATAAGTGTACTCTAACCTTTGTATTATTTTACTCTTTAGTCTGAAATTCCAATCAATGGAGGGTTCTAGTGTCCAAGTACATTTTAAATGAAGTTTGAATTTATTCGATGAGTATGCCTTCTTAGGGCATCTGAAGAAATACTAACGTTTGAAGTAATCTATTTGCTTTAAAAGTTCTGACTTTCTAAAGAGTAATAAAGCATGTATGGATTAAACGAAAACAACAAATGGTTTGTGTTCCCCTTTCATCTTAACTAACACTCTTTTATATTCTTACATTTCATTGAATATAGTCATATTGCACTAGTTTTATGTTGCTGCTGTAACAAATTACCATACACTGTGTGATGTGTAACAACATATTTCTATCTTACAGTTCTGGAAATCTTAAATTTTAAAAATGGTGTTGACAAGGCTGTGTTCCTTCTGAAGGATCTAGAAGAGAATCCATTTCCTTGCCTTTTCCAGCTTCTAGGGGTCATTTGCATTCCTTGACTCATGAGTGGCCCGCTTCCTCCATTTAAAAGCCAACATTCTAACATCTTCAAATCTCTCTCTTTCTCTCTGATCTCTGCTTTCATCGTCAAATCACCTTACTTCTCGCTGCTTGCATAATCACATCTCCTTCTCTGATTCGCTTGCCTTTGTCTCTTCAGAAACTTTTTTTGTTATGCTGGTCCCACCTGGATAATCCAAGATCATCTTCCCTTCTCAGGATACTTAACTGAATCACACCTCCAAAGTCCTCTTTTCACGTAAAGTTTTTCGAAGGGTTTTAAGACTACGATGTTGACATTTTTTGGGGTGGGATTATTCAATCAATTGCATGTATATAGCTGTAGCCAGTAACTGTCTTGCTGTTATCAGAAGCTATATTCCCAGTTTCTCAGTTGCAAACAATGAGTAAATTGGAGACCATTGTCCACATTCCGAGCTTGCAACGAATAATTCCCTTTTAGAAGAATCACTGAGATAATACCTTGCCAAATTCAGAGGATGTTTTTTATGTCTTCTCACACACTTAGAGATCCTGAGCTATACAAGTAACATTGTGCTAGACTGTAGGATATGTACATAGCTGTCTACCTGAAAAAAAGTTACCTTTTTAAATAGTTACTAAACTTTGTGCCCTAAAACACAGGGCTAATAAAAAATTTTGAAATTCTACTCGTAGGCTAGTGTTTACAACCTAAAATCCTTTTCAAACAACAAAAAAATTCTATAGAAAATTAAGTTTTAGAAATAAGCCCATTTGGTATTTATGGCAAAAAATGCCAATTTTCAGAAGACAGAGCGTACTTGTTTTTGTTTCCAGAGAGCCGAATAAAATTGTGACAGGGCTGTGAGTACACATTTACAAGCTTAGTCATCAAGTCTCAAAGCAAAAATAACTATTTTACCAGGAATTGCATGAGAAGAATCAATGTGGTAAAGTGAAAAGGGAAATGTCTTTGAAGGAAGAAAGCTAGTTTCTGATCTCTGCTGTTGACTTTCATCATGTGACCACAGGAAATCACTTAATTTCTCTGACCTCCATTTTCTATGCAATAAGAGAGTTGCACTAGGTTTATGTTATTCAAATATTCCTACCATAGTACATAGTATGGTAGATATAGGGTATGATCTAAAATAAACTTAACCCCTAAAAGGGTGTCTCTGCACTTGCAATGGGTCTCACACTGTTTTTATCATTCAGAAATGACAGGTAGCTAGTGGGTCTTTCAATAGCTCTGTAAGGCTGTCCCTCCATTATTTTTACCTTTATTTTTATTTTTTTGAGATGGAGTGTCACTCTGTCACCCAGGCTGGAGTGAAGTGGTGCGATCTTGGCTCATTGCAACCTCTGCCTCCCAGGTTCAAGCGATTCTCTTGCCTCAGCATCCCGAGTAGCTGGGACTACAGGCATATGCCACCATGCCTGGCTAATTTTTTGTAATTTTAGTAGAGTTGGAGTTTCACCTGTTAGCCAGGATGATCTCCATCTACTGACCTCAAGATCTGCCTGCCTCGGCCTCCCAAAGTGCTGGGATTACAGGCGTGAACTACTGTACCTGGCCTCCTCCAAGATTCTATATTGCAATACAATTATCTTTTGGTCATACTGGCAATACTTTTCAACATCATTCCCAAATCTCTTCTATTCCTAAATGTCCATTAGGCCCATAAAATTATAGAAATCTACCTAAAGAAATGTGTTAGAGCCTGAGTTACCTGTACTTCATACATAGAGTACAGCATAAGAGGAGGACAAATAAAACCACTGCTTTAAAATACCAAAGGCTGAGTGAAATTAGTACCAACTAATGTACCACGTTTATCCTATCACTTTACATATCCCTTGGTTATAATTAGATAGTCCTGTCAGAGACACATGTCCTTATTTTAAAAAACACTTGATTAGATGATCTTTAATGCTTTTAATTCCAAAATTCTGTGAGTCTCTGAGTTTTTAAGTTTTATATTATAAAAACCACACATCTGTTAAAGTGTAACTTATTTTTTTAACTTTTATTTTTTTGTAATAATTTTTAAAAATTATTATTATACTTTAGGTTCTGAGGTACCTGTGCATAGCTTGCAGGTTTGTTACAAAGGTATACACGTGCCATGGTGGTTTGCTGCATCCATCACCCTGTCACCTACATTTGGTATTATTCCTAATGCTATCCCTTCCCTATACCCCCCACTCCTTACTATCCCTCCCTTAGCCCCCCATGCCCTGACAGGCCCTGGTATGTGATGTTTCCCTCCCTGTGTCCATGTATTCTCATTGTTCTACTCCCATTTATGAGTGAGAACATCCAGTGTTTGGTTTTCTGTTCCTGTGTCAGTTTGCTGAGAATAATGGTTTCCAGCTTTATCCAGGTCCCTGCAAAGGACATGAACTCATCCTTTTTTACGACTGCGTAGTATTCCATTGTGTATATGTGCCACATTTTCTTTATCCAGTCTATCATTGATGGGTATTTGGGTTGGTTCCAAGTCTTTGCTATTGCGAACAGTGCCACAAAAAACATAGGTTTGCATGTAATTCCAGTAATGGGATTGCTGGGTCAAATGCTATTTCTGGTTCTAGATCCTTGAGGAATTCCAACACTGTCTTCCACAATGGTTGAACAAATTTACACTCCCACTAACAGCGTAAAAGCATTCCTATTTCTCCATACCCTCTCTAGCATCTGTTGTCTTCTGATTTTTTAATGATCACCATTCTAACTGGCATGAGATGATATCTCATTGTGGTTTTGATTTGCATTTCTCTAATGACCAGTGATGATGAGCTTTTTTTTTCCTATTTTTGTTGGCTGCATAAATGCCTTCTTTTGGGAAGTGTCTGTTCATATCCTTTGCCCACTTTTTGATGGGTCATTTACTTCTTTCTTATAAATTTGTTGAAGTTCTCCCTAGATTCTGGATATTAGGTCTTTGTCAGATGGGTAGATTGCAAAATTTTTTTCCATTCTGTTGGTTGCCAGTTCACTCTAATGATTGTTTCATTTGCTGTGCAGAAGCTCTTTGGTTTAATTAGATCCCATTTGTCAATTTTGGCTTTTGTTGCCATTGCATTTGGTGTTTTAGTCATGAAGTCCTTGCACATTCCTATGTCCTTTTTTATTATCGTCATCATAATTGAATTCTCCATGGGTTCACTATTTAAAATCTACTATTTTCTGTTCCATCAGTGTGTAATCACAGCATAGATGAAGAGGCAAGGGTTTTTGAAACTATACAAAACATAGATTATATCAGTTATACAAGGAATCAAGGAGCCTAGGTGGGGAGAGCTTGTGATTACTGAAACTTCTAGAATTCTATAGTCCTGACAGACTTTTGCTCATTGCACACTATCCTTATCTTAATCCATCTGAAACATAATAGAATGGAGCAAAACATAAAAATAAATTTGGCAAATATGGATTTAGGAAAAGGGTACTTTTAAACACTTGGAGAAAAATAACTCTACAACTTTAAATATCATTGAAGAGGAATTCAAAGCACTTCTATGACCAATGGATGAGAGGAAATAAAGGGAGTGGCTAAGGGTAATTCCATTATAAGGAAGATAATAGTCAACAAACTTGCCTGATCATTTTTTTCTTTCGGCTCTGCTTTTATTGCAGAAGAGATCTCAAACACTTTTGTGAGGAAACTTATAGACCTACTATCCTTGATTGACAGTGTAGCCTAAATTACAATGGCTTTTTAAGAATCAAAAAGGAGAAGCATGAAATTTTGAGAGAAAAAAGATATTCAGCAGCATTTTTTTGTTTTTTTATAGAAAACATAAACTGCTTAGACTTTGAGTCCACAGCTTCACTCAGAATTTTTGGCTTTCAGAATCTAGAACAATTGAATAAGACATGCCCAGAACACTTGTCTTAAAATTTAATATACTGTAGAAAAAGCAATAACTATTTTGCTCAATTACTTTACTCTCTTCAGTAAGCCATAAGAGGAATTTATCTAACAACTACTTTTTGTGGAATAAGCCTAATAGAACATGAAATTGTGTCTTTGAGCCTTTTAAGAAACTAATAAAAGTAAAAATAGTTTGAGTTCTTCATCTACTCTTTTTTCCATTTCACCTACATCATCTATTTTTATGTCACAGGAACAAAACTACTGTGCCTTAATGCCTAGAGTTTACAGTATCCAGGACAATGTCATCATTTTATGTAAGATACTTATATTACATTTTTATGCAACCATAACTATGTTTATTTTGCTAATACAATGTTTTCTAATTGTGACAGAACTGGTATTTTTGGCCTATATCTTAGGACTAGCTTTTATTTGGAAGGATCTTTTTTTAAACGAGGAAAAGGCTTCTCATTAGACATAACATTTTTGTTAATATCTCGCAGCTTGTTGGAAATGTTTTTGAGAACGCTACACACTGGCAAAATCCTGCGACATACTTGACAGAATAAAGACCACTCAGACCTACTTTTTCTGATGTGCTAGGCTGATATTGAGAGGGACATAAAATAAATAATAATAATTAAACTAATACGTATTTTGTATTTTAATATTTATCAAGACCTGTCTTTAATGCTTTAAATGTATTATGCCGTTTAAGATTCACAGCACCCTATGAGGAAGGTTTAAATATTATTTTCATTTTGCAGACCATTAATTAAGCTACAGAATGAGATGAACTGACTTGCTTAAGGTTACTGAGAAAGAAAATCATGAATGCAGACTTCAATCACAGATAATCTGATGCTAGATTACATTAATTTCTTTGTTTTACTATTTCCAACTAACCAAAAAGAACTTCTGACTTCAGAAAATCTTAAAAATATAGTAGAAATGTTGATGAATGAGTATATAATTACTATAGAAAGTTGAGCCTTGATCATTCAACAAATATGAATTAAATGCCTTCCATGAAACTAATACTATTGTCATTAGAGATAGGAAAATGCAAAAAAAAAAAAAAGCCACAAAAAACAAAAAACCTACTCTAGTAATCTAGGTTAAAGATGATGATAGTTTGGACAAAATTGGTATCATAAAGGTGCTGAGAAGTGGTCAGATTTTGTATATATTTTGGAGGTAGATCTCAGAAAATTAATGGATACATTAGGTATGGGTGTAAAGAAAAAAGATTGGTTCTTTTATAATTATTGGAGCAAAATCTATTTTTTTGTAAAAATTAATAAAAATCATAAATCTATGGCTATCATAATTAAAATAGATTTGTTCTTTTAAAATTATTAAAGCAAAATCTAGTTTTTTGTAAAAATCAGTAAAAATCATAAACCTATAGCTACCCTCATTAAGATAAAAATAGGAATGAAATAAATTACTAATATCAGAAATAACAAAGAAGACATCATTACAAATAACATATATAATATAACAGGATATTATTAAGAACAAATATATGCAAATAGATTCAATAATTAGATGAAATGGATGAATTCATTGAAAAATAAATATATCAAACTGTTGCCAGGAAAGACATAAAAACTGATTAGTCATATATCAATTAAATGAATTTAACACACAATTGAAACATATAGTTGAAAACTTCTAAGAAAGAAAATTCTAGGCCTACAGATGGTTTCATTGGTAAATATCAAACAAACATTTAAGAAAGAGAGAAGACTGATCATATATAAATTATTTAAGAAAATATAATAGGAAACAATTTTTAATAACATTTGCTTTTCTTAGGAACACTTTTGAGGAGACTTTCTTTGAAGACAAAAGTTATTCATTTTAACAAAAGTTAATATGTTAGTTTTGTATACCACGTATGCCCATCATTTCATCCCAGGAAAAGCGA
Organism: Leontopithecus rosalia; assembly: GCA_028533165.1. Taxonomy (NCBI): domain Eukaryota; kingdom Metazoa; phylum Chordata; class Mammalia; order Primates; family Cebidae; genus Leontopithecus; species Leontopithecus rosalia. Next base: position 1,999 of record JAPYYA010003064.1, on the reverse strand, counting down.
ACCACAGAGTTTCTCCTCTCAGCATTCAGAGTACTTTGTGTATTGCTTATTATTATTAAATTACCTTTCTCCAAGACAAACAGAAACCTCAGGGCCTGAGCCCATATCACACTGTAGAATCTGGTTCTCCATTCCTGGACAGAGAGGTGAAACAGAGTTGGCCTGAAGGTGGCTGACTGTGGAACCAAGGGCTGAATATTCAGTGGAGAGAAAAGAAAGTAAAACTGTGCAGAAAAAATACTGAGGCAGAGGTCGGCAGATCACTTGAGGCCGTGATTTTAAGACCAGCCTGGCAAATATGGTGAACCCCCCTATCTACTAAAAATACAAAAATTGGCCAGGTGTAGTGGCTTGTGTCTGTAGTCCCAGCTACTCGGGAGGCTGAAGCAAGAAAATCACCTGCACCTGGGGGATGGATGTTGCAGTGAGCTGAGACCATACCACTGCACTCCAGCCTGGGCGACGAGCAAGATTCTGCTTCCAAAAAAAAAATATATATATATGGCTGTGTATATACATGTATACATATAAAAACAAAAAGTATATATGTAGTGTGTGTATATATACACACATACATTTATATACATACACACAAAAGTATATGTATGTCTCCATATATACACACACATACATATATACATTTGAAATGTGTGTGTGTGTGTGTGTGTGTGTGTGTGTGTGTGTGTGTATGAGATACTTGAGTCCAGGAACTGTCTCACAAAACTATGACTTAAAATATTGAATTATAGTGTCATAGTCACATGTCGTTTTTCCTTCTGTACTGAGGTCCTTAAGAACAGGGGCCTTGTCATAGTTGCACATGTACCGTGGACTGAGCTCTGCGCTTGGCAAATGGTAACTCCTCAGTTTAATGGGTACAGGCCTGCATACACAAATGAATGATGGCAAAGTATGAACAGTGGCTTTACACTATGTCTGTCTTTTACTAAATTTCTAAAAGTTCAGCAATTAAATAATGATTTGTTTTTAAGCTTCTTAAAGAAAGGATTCAAATCAGTAAAGAAAGAATCATTTGCCAAAATTCATTCAAATAAATTAAAACATTTGTTTTGATGTGTAACTCTGCTTCCTTGTTATACTAAATGTTCAGCATTTCTTCCAATTAAACCATATATATTTAACTGCAAGTTATTTGATTTATTTGTTTCACATTCTATGCACTGCACTAACTAGTTCAATTGCTGACAATAGTTTTGTTTTCTCGTTGATACTACTAATTATGCTTCCCATGGAAAGAACTGGCAGAAGGAAAAGTATAATAATATTCCTTTCAATGTGCAAGACAATTCAGCCCCCTTTTAGTATTTTTACTAGGAAAAAATAAATCACTCAAAACTGTTTAGCAGTTGACTGCACAAACAGCTGTGTAAAATAACTCTCTGGATGGGGATTCTTTTATTTTATTTATATCATTACAAAACAAACCATTTATCAAGTAAAATTACCATTCTTCTTGCACCTGGTAACCCACAGATGAAACAGAGATATGAGTGGCTATTGGTCTTTCAAATTTGAAAGGTTAGTTGTATATTAGTCTTAAAGTAGAATACTATTATCCCATCAAACAAAACTCTTTATTTCTGCTATTAACACCCAATCATTTATTAACTTACTACAAATTTTCTTCAATACACTGCATATGGCTGATTAATAATGCACTATGAATATTAATGTTAACTATGAACATCTTGCACATGTGATTTCTGATCTTTTGATTGTCAGCATACTATGGACATTATCTAAATGCCCATCCATTTATACTGTGAAAGGAAAGGAGGTTTGAAATGAAAAACCTTCCACTTCACTGTTAACCAAGTAAAAATGTACTAGGATAATAGGCAAAGGAAATGAACAGACACTTTACAAAAGAAGACATACAAGAGGCCAACAAACATATGAAAAAGTGCTCATCATCACTGGTCATTAGAGAGATGCAAATCAAAACCACATTGAGATACCATCTCACGCCAGTTAGAAT
>JAPYYA010003063.1:0-13278 GCA_028533165.1 Leontopithecus rosalia | reverse complement strand
CCTTCAATTCACTCATATTCTTCTCTAAGTTGTCCATTCTTGTTATCATTTCCTCGAATCTTTTTTCAAATCTTTTTTCAAGGATCTTAGTTTCTTTGCATTGATTTAGAACATGTTCTTTTAGTGCACGGAAGTTTCTCATTACCCACCTTCTGAAGTCTGATTACGTCCTTTCATCACACTCATTCTCTGTCCAGCGTTGTTCCCTTGCTGGTGAGGAGTTTTGGTCCTTTGTAGGAGGCGAGGTGTTCTGGTTTCAGGTGTTTTCCTCCTTTTTGTGCTGGTTTCTTCCCATCTTTGTGGATTTATCCACCTGTCGTCTGAGTAGTTGCTGATTTTTCAATTGGGTCTCTGAGTAGAAGCCCAGATTGTTGATGATGAAGTATTTCTGTTACTTAGTTTTTCTTCTAACTGTCTAGCCCCTCTGCTGTATGACTGCTGAGGTCCACTCGAGTTCCTGCTTGTCTGGGGTACACCTGTAGCAGCTGTGGAACAGTGAGGGATGCTACTAGTTTCTTCTGCTGCTATCTTTGTCTCAGAATGATGCCCGCCAAATGTCAGTCTGATCAGGCCTTTTTGAGGTGACTCTTTGGATATACCGGGGTCAGGGAGCTGCTTGAGGAGATGGTCTGTTCTTTATAGGCGCTCAAGTGCTGAGCTGTGAACTCCATTGTTCATTCAGGTCTGTTAGGCAGGTACATTTAAGTCTGCTGCAGCAGAACTCATAAAACCCCTTTGTTTCCTCAGATGCTGTCTCGGGGAATTAGGGCTTTCTTTATGAGTATCCGTTGCACTGTCCTGCCCAGCTAGGAGGCAGTCTAGTCACTATTTGCCTGCCGACGCTCCGCCCTGCTGCCATGGGGTCCACCCTGCTGCTGTGGGCTCCGTCCTATTGCTGTGGGCTCCTGTCTCTCTGTTATGGAGGGTTGCCTCGGCAACGGCAGGCTGCATCAGCAATGGGAGTGTACCTCAGTAGGGGCGGGATGCCTCAGTAATGGCAGACACCCCTCCCCCACCAAGCTGCACTGTCCTGGGTTCAGCTGTGCCCTTAGTGAAACTCTCAACCCTGAGCGTATTGAATCACCATTTTGTTTGTCCCTGTGGTGATAGGACCCGCTGAGCCTGATCACCTGGCTCCCTGCCTCAGAGCCCTTTTTTTTAAGTTGAACGGTTGACTCTCTCCCAGGTGTTTTAGTCGCCTGCTGATAGGGCACCGGGATCTGTGTGATTTCCCATGCAGCGACCCACTGCGCCGGCTCAAAAGTCACTTCCCAGGAATCTCCTGGTCTGGCTCACTGTCCAAGTCCAGTTTAATCAGATGGATATGCTAATCTGCCCTCCCAAATCTCAGATTGCCAGTTTAACAGGGCATCCAGACCAGTGCATTTTGTGTAGGGTGCCACTGCGCTGCGGCACCAGCCGAAATGGCCGCACCAGCCAAAAGAGCTGCGCTGGCATCCCCTGTCTCTCCTACACCTGGGAATTTCCCCGTCTGTGGGCAACAAAGATCCGTCTGGAAATGCAGCTTGGACTCACCCTCTGCGCCTTCACTGAGAGCTGCAATCCTGAGTTCCTCCTACCGTGCCATCTTCCCTATAGGAGTTATTAAGAAATTATTTTAGGAAGAGAAAGGAAAGAGGTCTTTGGGAAGTTTTTGTTTTTTTTTTTTTGTTTTGTTTTGTTTTTTTTTTTTTGAGGTGGAGTCTCACTCTGTTGCCCAATCTGGAGTGCAGTGGCACTATCTCAGCTCACTGCAACTCTGCCTCCCGGGTTCAAGCCATTCTCTGCTTCAGCCTCCTGAATAGCTTGGATTACAGGCATCTGCCCCCACACCCTGCTAACTTTTGTATTTTTAGTAGAGATGGGGTTTCACCATGTTGGCCAGGCTGGTCTTGAACTCCTGACCTTGTGATCCACCTGCCTCAGCCTCCCAAAGTGCTGGAATTACAGGCGTGAGCCACCGCGCCTGGCCCAGCTTTTGTTTCTTTCAAAGCAGCTCCAGAAATATTTCTTGTCTAGCAGGAAAGCCCCAGCTTTTAGAGCCTGGCCAGGAAGCTTTGATATGCAAATACAGGCCAATAGAAATTGGGCCCACACAAACATGGTGACTCCCACCATCTTCTTCTTTGCCCCCACACCTGCCTGGCAATACACATCCTCACTTGTGTGGAACATCTGGGCACCCTGGATTTGCACATTAAAAGTCTAAGGTAAACGGTCCAGCTTTTTCAGAGGCTATGTGAGTGACGTGCCTGTTCAAACCAATCAATCCCCTGAGCCCTACACAAATCAGACACCACCTCCTCCAGCCCCCTCATACAAGCAGCCACTTTTCTGCCACACAGGAGGTTTTCTCTTTGTTTGAATCCCCACTCCCTCTGTCTCTGTACAGGGGAGCTGTGTTCTTCTGCTTTCTTTTTTTCCAGCCTATTAAACTCTCCGCTCCTTAAAACCACACACACAAAAAAAAAACCTCATCACACTGTCTGAGACTACGTGTGGATTCCTACAGTTATTTAACAAAAGAAAAAATATACATCATAAGCCAAAGAACTCAATCACCTCTTGCTCAACACAAGATGTCAAACTGGATCTAATGAATTTTGCAAACAAGAAATGTTTATTTACCCTATGTGCTAACACAGAGTGCTTCTGAATCTGGTTTTAGTTCCACTGGGAATTCTCACAGTTAAATCATTAGTTCTCAATAACCTAGTGTTTTGTTTCGTGGTCAGATCAAAGTGTCTATTATTGTGGTTTTAATATCATCAATGATGAGGAGCGGGGCAAATACTATTGATGTCCAAGGCACAGAGTGTCCTTGAATTCCTGTCCTGACCAAGGTGTGATCCCCAAGGCACCAGTGTCCTGCCCAAAGTTACTACCCAGGGATTCTCTAGGGATTGGACTTCAAACTGGTGAACATCTTCCTGAAAGATGGAAACATTCAGAAAATCAATCAAAATCCTAATGTCCAAGTACTTTGACCTTACACTTATCAGGTAGCCACCGTGGTTCTCAATTTTTACCTCCTCTTCCACATAAAGGAATCCCAGATGGATAACTACCTGGCAGAGAACTGGGCCAGCGCCTCATACCTCTTTGTGACCGTCCCCACAGTCCATAATGTGTGCTGGCCCACCCAGGAGGTACCTGTAGGTCATTATAAGTTGGCCCCACGTGGAACCACACACATGAGGACAGCAAGCCACAACCACTTTGAAGGTACCCCTCCAAAAGGGGGGCATTTAAGTCCTTTGCAAAAAAGGTTCCTGCCACTTAGGATGATAAAATATATTTTTTTCTCCATTTTGTTCTGGAAAGAAAAAATATTACAGTTAACCTGTAACATTTACAACAAGTTGAATGAAGTGTTTTACAAATTCTGGAAGAACTGCATGGAGAAGTAGAATAAATAACCTCAGGATATGTGAGGTGGATGAGGAAACTGATGGGCTGATCCTCACCGTGGGTTTCTAGAGACAGTTTTCTGAACTTGATACTTTACTCAGCAGAAAGATGTTTCTTCCTATAAAGTGCATTGCAGTGAAGTGGGTAATAAAAACCTTTTGTACTATTTGTCATTGGCCCCCATTAATCTCACGAGCTCTAATACTTTATGTACATCTAGCCATAGCATCTTCCCTGAACACTCTCTGACTGTAGGTCAGCCACCCTTTGGCACAAAGGCAGAAACCTGCAGAAATTTTTCCTGTTCCAGGATGATGTACTACCTGGGTATTGACGAGTAAGCCTCTTGTGATTGTATATTGCTGTAAGTATTGGGCTAAGGTAGCCTTGTTTTTTATATTGTAGGCAACAAACTTCCCAGCCATTAACTCTTCAATAGATCAAACAAATGGCCTCCAACTGGCTGAAAAATTAAGACCAAGACTCTAGATGACAATCGTAGGTTGCCAGATAAGGCTCATATTTTCTTAGTCCCAGATTTGGTTTTTCTTATGTATCCCCCTATTGTTAACATCTTTATTGAATCTAAACTCTAAAATGAACAGGTTTCCCTTGATTCTTTGCGTCTTTATTCCTGAATCATCCCATGTCACATAAAACTTTGATTAAATGAATCTGTTATGCAGAAAAAAAAAACCTCTGCTCTAGAATGCTCATTTCATCGGCCATTTCAGGAACTGTTATGTCTGTCACCTACTATGCATACGGTCCCCTTTCCACTGCATGGGTCTGACATGCTCAGGCGTAGGCTCGTCCGCTGGGGCAAAACTGGTTTTTGTTGTGGGATGCTCCCCAGGTGGCGTGGGTTTCCAGGAGTGAGCCCTTCCCTTACAGCCCGATGCCTCTCCTGAAGGTACACGGCCCCCTCACCAAATGGGCCAGGGCCTTCTCTGAACAGGTTCACATTTTTCAATATCCGTATGCCCATCTTCCAGTTTCTAACTCTGAATCTCTTCTCCCATTTCCTCTCTTTCAGGATCGCAAAACAAAAAGTGTGGGCTATGGTTTGGGGAAGGTATTGAGGGTAAGGCCTCATTGTATCTATTGTAGATCACAGGTATTTTATTGCCTTTTTAGTCCACTTCTCCATAAAAACATATTATTCTTTGTATTTTACAACTGCATTGGTAAAATTGTGTATATATTCCTGGCTAGATTTATAGATATATATTCATCATCATTACATTCACTTTAGGAAGTGATTCTTTAAAATTTTTAAACATTTTCATAGACCTCTATAAATACTGTAGACCTGGATTCCTGCCCCGCCTTGCTTAATAGAGGTGTCAGCCCTGGTGGAGCTGAGTTGTTCTGAGAATTAGACAGGGTCTTCCTGGATGAGGGGATGGCCCTGGAAAGAGGAAGGACAGGCTGAGGTGAGAGTAGAAGAGGTAGCAATAACTGATCCCTGGTGACAGGAATGCTGGGAACAGGACATGAAGGAGTCGCAAGGTTCCATTTAAAAATCTCTTGCTGTGCTGAATCCCTGCACAGCACACTCACTTTCCTTAACCCTCATTGCCTTTGCAGCTCACAGTGGGGCAGGAGAGGATGGACCCCATTCCCACTGCAGGGACAAGACTAGAAGAAACGGAACAATTGAAGTGCGGTGCTATGGAACTCAGTAATTATATTTTATATGCCTAAAATAATATAATATTATAAATAATATTTTAATGCAGTATTTTAAAAAATTAAGTCTGAGGCTGACATCCATGATGAACAAAAATCATAATTTAAAATTATGCCAGACAGCATCCACCTTGCTTTGCAGCCCTCCCCTCCCTGGCTGGCTCTGGTTTGGGCCCTTCACACCATGTGGAGTCCCAGGGATAGTGCAGAGAAGCCTGGTATGATTAGCAGGGCTCAGCACACACAGGAGGACTGGAGTGAGAGCAGGACCCAACCTCAGACCCCAGAGCCTGAGGACCCCAGAGAGAGGCATGTGGGCAGGTGGTGGGATGGGAGTAGGGAAACAGTCTTCAGAGAGAGGCCCAGTGCTTGGGCAAGAGGTGCTGAGAAAGCAAGTGCTCCACAGAAGCCTCGTCCTTCACCCAACACTTGCAAGTCCTGTCTGTGGCCTGTCTGTGTCTGCCTCCCACAGGCAGCCTGATTGTGAGGCCTGGAAAGCCTCCCTTTTCAAGAAACGACAAAGGGAACTTGATGATTTGCAGGTAGTTTATTGAAATAAAATGAATTTGAGGTTTCAATAATTTTCTTGCAGTTTCCACATAAAAGGTAGAAAAAAGGAAGAAAGAAAAATTGCAGTTGCCAGCAGCAGGCAGCAGTTTTCTGGCCATCTTCGGTCTTGTAGTATCTGAGGCAAAGGTTTTGTATACAGTTAGCAGAACTTACAGCAAAAGCTTTTGTATATTGTGTTCTGGGGAACAAAAGCGGACAGGCAATTTAGATTTGGAAATCGCTCTTAGAAAGTGAAATATTAAAATACGGAAATTTTTTTCATGTTGTTTTCCTGCATTTGTCCATAAACATCTAACACTCAGGAAAATTTGCAGTGGGAGCAAAACACTTTTTTTTTTTTTTTTGGAGAAAGAGTCTCTCTCTCTTTTTTTTTGGAGACAGAGTCTTGCTCTGTCTCCCAGGCTGGAGTGCAATGGCGCGATCTTAGCTCACTGCAACCGCCTGGGTTCAAGCAATTCTCCTGCCTCAGCCTCCTAAGTAGCTGGGATTACAAACACACGCCACCATGCCTGGCTAATTTTTGTATTTCTAGTAGAGATGGGTTTCACCATGTTGGCCAGGCTGGTCTCGAACTTCTGACCTTGTGATCTACCCTCCTCAGTCTCCCAAAGTGCTGGATTACAGGTGTGAGCCACTGCACCCCGCCCAGGAGACCGTATTAATGCCCAACAGGGCTCAGGGTTTTAGGATCTTTTCCCTGCCATGGATCCTCTTAATACTTAATTCTCCAAAAATCCTATTCCTTGAAATACTCTATCTAAAACATATGTGACATACACTGTTTGATGAAGACCTACCAATTAAAACCTATTGATACCTCTCTTTCAACTGAGAATTTAAACCTCAGCTCAAATACACGAATGTGATGGTTTGGAGTTGCTGTATGGCCTTACAAATGAAAACTATTCTAACACTCTGAGGCTCTCCACTGTGACTTTGGTATAGGTTAAAAATGTTGGCACTTTTACCCTAGGAATGATTAGTCTAATCTGGGTTTTTAAAGGAGAAATGAAATGTTTGGTAGATCTCTAAATTTTCTACCATGGAACATTTCAAACGGAATTTTGAAATTATAAATAAACTTTTTAAAATATAACCTATAAGTAACATGTATTTTTAAATAGGCAGAAATACTCGTTGTTATAACCACTGAGTTTTATGTTAAAGAATTCTGGCACGCGTGCTGTTTCACACCATGATCTGCACTTCCCATTTCCTGAGGTGCTTAATTAAATGGTGCACGATTCCCAGTCATGTGTGCTAACAAATCTGGGCATGGGTTTTAAATTCTTTAGATTAGAATCTGTAGAATTTTCACAAATGGTATTTTCTGGACTCTAAAAAATCTTTGAGAACATTTTGGTTATTTGTTACTGTGAAAGGGAAAATTGCATTGTTGATTGTTCCTACCAGTGACCAGCTCTTTGAAAATCAGATATTTTCTCTTGATAGAAAATGTCCAGCCGGCCCGGTGCGGTGGCTCAAGCCTGTAATCCCAGCACTTCGGGAGGCCGAGGCGGGTGGATCAAGAGGTCCAGAGATCGAGACCATCCTGGTCAACATGGTGAAACCCCGTCTCTACTAAAAATACAAAATATCAGCTGGGCATGGTGGCGCGTGCCTGTAATCTCAGCTACTCGGGAGGCTGAGGCAGGGGAATTGCCTGAACCGGGGAGGCGGAGGTTGTGGTGAGCCGAGATCATGCCATTGCACTCCAGCCTGGGTAACGAGAGCGAAACTCCGTCTCAAAAAAAAAAAAGAAAAAGAAAATGTCCAGCCTGCTCATCATGGTGAAACCCTGCCTTATGGTGGCAGGTCCCTGTAATCCCAGCTACTCAGGAGGCTGAGGTGGGAGAATTGCTTCAACCAGGAGGTCAAAGTTGCAGTGAGCCAAGATCACACAAATGCACTCCAGCCTGGGCAACAGAGTGAGACCCTGTCTCACAGGAAGAAAAAAAAGTATGGGTGTCTGTCCCTGTGTATCTGTGTCTAATATGTGTGTGTTTATGTGTTTCTATTTGTGTGTCTATGCACATGTGTCTGCGTGTATATATGTGTGTGTGTGTGTCTGTGTATTTCTATGTGTGTGTCTGTGTATTTCTTTGTGTGTGTCTGTGTATTTTTGTGTTTGTGTGATTTGATGTGCATATGTCTCTGTTTCTATGAGTATATGTGTCTATGCATTTTTTTTTGAGATGGAGTTTTGCTCTTGTTGCCCAGGCTGGAATGCAATGGCAGAATCTCAGCTCACTGCAACCTCTGCCTCCTGGGTTCAAGTGATTCTTCTGTCTCAACCTCCTGAGTATCTGGGATTACAGGCATCTGCCACCAAATCAGGCTAATTTTTGCGTTTTCAGTAGAGACAGGATTTCATCATGTTGGTCTAACATGTCTCAATTCCTGACCACAGGTGATTCACCTGCCTCGGCCTCCCAAAGGTTTCTATGTATTTCTGTGTGTGTGTGTGTGTGTGTGTGTGTGTGTGTGTGTGTGGTGTGTGTCTGTGTTTCTGTGTGTGTGCCTGTGTGTTTCTATTTGTGTGTGCATCTGAGTGTTTCTCTGTGTGTGCGTCTCTTTGTAAGTGAATTTGTGTGTGAGTCTCTGTGGGAATGAACAGGAGAGCTGACAATTAGCCTGGCCTTTTCTGAAGCTTTATTTTCTCCTTTTTGCCTTTCCCTTTTATTACTCCCTGAAGATTCTTCTTCTTTTTTTTTTTGAGACGGAGTTTCGCTCTTGTTACCCAGGCTGAAGTGCAATGGCATGATCTTGACTCACTGCAACCTCCACCTTCTGGGTTCAAGCAATTCTCCTGCCTCAGCCTCCTGAGTAGCTGGGACTACAGGCGCACACCACCATGCCCAGCTAATTTTTGTGTTTTTAGTCGAAACAGGGTTTCACCTTGTTGACCAGGATGGTCTCGATCTCTTGACCTCATGATCCACCCACCTAGGCCTCCCAAAGTGCTGGGATTATAGGCGTGAGCCACCATGCCCGACCTAAAGATTCTTAAAGTGAAGTGGCAATGCACCCTAAGGACAAAATTAAAGGAACTGATGTACAAAGAAAGCTTGTTCACCAGGTACTAAACATTCCTAGTGGCACATTTAGAGCCTCTTTGTTTCTGGGCAGTGATTTTCAAGGGCACGTAGGAAAATAAATGAAATTACCATCAATGCATCAAAATTGTTCAGTTTCATTGGACTGGTTGAGGAAACACTGTTTTGCCTCCTCTACAGCCTCTTCAGTGTCATCAATACCTATGTACTCCTGTAAAAATCGCTTGAATTCTGATATAGACACTTCAGGATCGATGGTCTTTGCTGCCACATCCTCCAGCAGTTGGCAGCCAGAACCTGAGAAGAAGGCACAAGAACATAGGCTGTTACCAGAGGGGTGAACCCATTTGGGGATGAACTGTGAGGCTGGTCATCTTCTGATCTCCCAAGAGTTACATCTCAAGGTTCAGAAAAATTATGGTGTGTGATTTCAAGTTCTCAATTCTGGGAGCATAAACTCAGGCTCTGCAAATTCTCCTGACCTCTGAAACCTTCCAGGACAGAAGGCCCAGGCTGCAGAGTGTGACCCAGCATGTCTCACACTGTGGGGCTCACTCTATGTTCCCAGAGTTGTTCTGAATCCTTCCAGGATGCCCTTTCCCTCCCAGTTCCTTCAGGCTCAAGCCAAACTGGGGAGGAGAACTCACACCCCCTGGAGTCTCCTTCCAGCACTGAAGATCAAGTGGGAGGAAAAAGCACTGGCTACTGGAATCAGCACTGATAGGTCCCGTCTGAGGCTTGGCTTATGCAATTCACAAAGCTTACCCTAGGCACCCTGCCTCATTTGTTTCCAAAGTAAGTTAATTTATAGATTTCTACTACAGTGAATTTGTAAACTTGGGTTAATTTAGTAAGGTAATTCCTATTTTAAAAATTGAAACTTTCAGCCAGGTGTGGTGGCTCACGCCTGTAATCCAAGCACTTTGGGAGGCTGAGGGAGGCGGATTGCCTAAGGTCAGGAGTTCAACACCAGTCTGGCCAACATGGTGAAACCCTGTCTCTATTAAAAATACAAAAAAAAAAATTGGCTGGGCATCTGGTGTGTGCCTGTAATCCCAGCTACTCAGGAGGCTGAGACGGGAATTGCTTGAACCAGGGAGTGGAGGTTGCAGTGAGCCGAGATTGTGCCACTGCACTCCAGCCTGGGCTGGATCAGGGATGTAATTAACTTGTCCATCATCTTTTGAGCATTGTCTCCAAACTATCCCAGCAGGAGGTCAGAGTAGAAAAGGGTTTATTCATTGTCCCTGTTCATACCTCACAACCTGGAGCTGGACACAGACACTTTCACAATTTCAAAAAGTATTTAATCACCAATCATTTCAGTGTTTACTGAGCTCCTACTATGACAAAGCGATAAGTCATTCCACATATTCTATCCAGAATGAGCTTGTGTCTTGGGAGGGAGAAAACAAAGTATGCCTTAAGAAAGAGACAGACATTCGCCCTAGCCTCAGGCTCACAAAAGACCTAAGATACAGAGACATCCGGGGTTTTGGCAAATAAAAGTCTTTACCATACTGAATAATAAGTAGTAACATTGTATGGGAGCCATCTTCTTTCTGTGATTTATTTTATTTTATTTTGTAAAGACAAGGTTTCACCATGTTGGCCAGGCTGGTATCAAACTCCTGACCTCAGGCGATCCACCTGCCTCGGCCTCAAAAGTGCTGGGACTACAGGCGTGAGCCACTGCCACCAGCCTTCTCTCCATGATTTCTACACTTACACAGGAAAGCCTAGAATGGCCGGCCTTGGAAGCTGCAGCTGTGCTGAGTTTTGCAGCTCCTTCTCTTCAAAGGCCCATGGCTGATGGCTCCTGAGTGAAGACCCAAGCCAGACTGACCACGTGTGTTCACATCCCAGTGCCTCCATTTGCTGATGGTGCCACATTAGACAAGATGCTTAATGCTCTGTGTCCCCTTTAAAATTGAAACAGTCATAGAATTACTGTGACTCATAAGTAAAAACTGTAACATCCTGGGAACAGTACCTCGTGCAGAGTTGGTGCTGTCTAAATGTCAGCTGCTCATCTTCTTTTTCATCTCATTAAGAATCGTTTTCATGATTCAACTCCAAGTACTACTAGGCTCATCGTAGAACACTGGAAAGCGAGGCTGCTCTTAACATTCTCTCAAACATATTGTGATAACCATATCTAGACTCAGGTAAAACTTTTAAGTTGGAAAATAAGACAGTGCTTTGATCCGTGCTTAGGTATCTTTTCTCTCGGTCCATTTTAAAGAGTTTTACTGAGCTCTAATTGATATATAGATTCTCTCCTCAACAGACCCTGTGTACTGTTGTCCAGTGAATCTTCCCAGAACCTAACTGCAATTGTGTTTAAAGTCATTTTTCAATGTTCAATAAAGGAAGGATCGCGAATGATTACGGAGCACTTTGCTGTTTGAAAGGCAATGTTGAATCCTGTGACAACCTTCCCAGCAGCAAATCTAGCAGAAGAGCGACCGTGCAATTTGTGACCCAAACTCAGACACTTCGGTGGGTGAAAAGAACAGAAAATCCGCGGGATGCCAGGACAGTTACATAACCCAGGACTGTTTTAGGCAAATTAGCATTAGTGGTCACCTCCCCATGGGCGGGACATGTCATTTCACCCCATCTAGCAGAAATGGGAGTTGGAGAGGTTCAGAAACTTGCCTGAGAGAATACAGCTAGGAAGTGGCAGATATGAAGCCAGGTGTTCTGGCTACACGAGCTTCATTCAACACTATTTTTCTCCTTGGCTGGACCCTGAGAGACCTGCACATCATGGCTCAGTTGAGTCCTGATGGCCTCGACTCCCACTGCTGCCCTCAACTCTGGGTTGACTTCTGCACAAGCCCCACCGTTTTGTGCTTGAGACCTTTGCTCCCTGTGGAATCCCCTCCTCCACTCCCCTTGCCTCAGTCGCTCCTGGTTGAAACCATCTCATTCATTCCCAAAGTCACATCAAAGATGGTATGCATTCATCCCTCTTTCCCAGGCCCTGAGTCTCCAAAGATCTCCCACTTTGCAGGACCCCATGGCTCTCCATAAACAGCTCCGTCCTGACATCTCCAGGACGCTCATGCTGAATCTTTCTCCCTGTCAGTGCTTGTTGAACCCATGGCACGTGCACTTCATGTTGGTATTATAGTTGTGAAAACTATTTTGCTTGTTATTGTGTAATTGATTTTTCAAAAGCAGATTTTGGCCTTTTCACAAAGAATTTACTGATTGCATTACATGCATTATTAGGTCTATCTAGAAACATGAAACAATTCAAAATTAAAGTTTCACTAAAAACAGACATCAGGAAGGAGGAAGATGGTGCTCTAAAAGCAACTCACGATTGCAGCTCTCAGTCAAGACGCAGAGGGTGAGTTCACACCGCATTTCCAGACGGATCTTTATAGCCCACAGAGTGGGGAAAAGCCCAGGTGTAAGAGGCATGCAGGATGCAAGCACAGCGCTCTCTGCTGGCACGGCCGGGCAGCCGGCACTGCAGCACAGCAGCATGGCGCATGAAACACACAGGTCTGGGCGCCCTGTTAAACCAGCAATTTGAGACTTGGGAGGGCAGATTGCCATGTTCATCTGATTGAACGGGTTTTGGATGGTGAACCAGACAAGGAGATTTCTGGGATGTGAATTGTGAACCAGCGCAGTGGGTGGCTGCACGGGAAATCACACAGATCCTGGGGCCCTTTTGGCCAGCAGCTGAGGCACCTGGGAGAGAGTCAACCCTACAACTTAAAATAAAAAGCAAAAAGGCTCGGAGGCAGGGAGCTAAGTGATCAGGCTCGATGGGACCCACCCCCACAGGGACAAGCAATATGGTGATTCGGAGTGCCCGGAGTTGAGAGTTCCACTGCGGGAAGAGCTTAACCCATGACTGTGCAGCTTGGTGGGGAAGGGGCATCCACCATTGCCGAGAGTTTCTGCCCCTACTGAGGTACCCGCCCATTGCTGATGCAGTCAGCTGTTGCCAAGGCAATCCACCATAACAGAGAGACTCCACCAACAAGGCAGAGCCCACATCAGCAGGGCGGAGCCTACTTCAGTAGGGCGGAGCCCAAAACAGCAGGATCGAGCCCAAAGCAAAAGGGCGGACCTCACGCCAGCAGGGCGGAGCCTCGGCACCCAAATAGTGACTAGACTGCCTCCTAGCTGGGCAGGACAGCGCAACAGATACTCACAAATAAAGCCCTAACTCCCTGAGACAGAGCATCTGAGGAAAAAAACCGGTTTCATGAGTTCTGCCACAACAGACTTAAACGTACTTGCCTAGCAACACTGAATGAACAATGGAGCTCACAGCTCAGCACTTGAGCTCCTATAAAGTACAGACTGTCTCCTCAAACAGCTCTCTGAACCCTGTATACCCAAGGAATCACCTCAAAAAGGACTGATCAGACTGACATTTGGCGGGCATCATTCTGGGACAAAGATAGAAGAAGAAACTGGTAGCATCCCTCACTGTTCTGCAGCTGCTACAGGTGTACCCCAGGCAAGAAGGGCCCAGAGTGCACCTCAGAAGTCTTACAGCAGAGGGGCTAGACTATTA
>JAPYYA010003062.1:0-13278 GCA_028533165.1 Leontopithecus rosalia | reverse complement strand
CATAAGGATCACACTGTCAGGCTTATGGAGGAAGCTTCTGTTAGGGAGGTGAGTGCAAGGGGGCACATAGGGCCCCCATATTACTCCACCACATCACAGTGACTGCAGTGGCTTGGGCAGAGTGGTCGCAGTGGAGCTGAAGAGCAGGAGACAGACTGGAGACAAGCTGTACAGGGAGTCCAAAGGCACGATCGTTGTCTGGATATGGGAAGTGAGGGGGTGTCAAGGATGAGCGGTGATGGACACGATGCTGGCCACTGGGGTAGGGCCCATTAGAGCAGCAGACTGGTGAGGGACTAATGGTTCAGTTTCAGGCCCGCTGAGTCTGAGGTGTGAGATCTGGGCCTGGAGCTCAGGAGAGAGATCTGGGCTGAAAGGAGGCCCTTGGGAGCCAGGCACATGATGGCATTTGTGGCAAGGATGAGATCCTCACGGAGAGTGTGGGAGGAGGAGAAAGGAGGGTGCAGGATTGGTCTGGGAGAGACCTCAACATTTAAAGTCCCCGCAGACACACTGGCTAAGGAGGCTGAAAAGGAGCGAACCCCCGAAGTTGGAATTGCAGGTGGTTCTGAGGCCCTCATGCCATGGGAGCATGGACAGCTGTGTCCAGTGCTGCTGATGGACGTGATAAAGGCACGCCCTCTGGAACCGGGAATGTCAGGGTCATAGGTGACCTCAGCATGACAGTGGCCAAAGGTGAGGGAGATAAGCCAACTGAGTGAGCTGCAGGATGCTGGGGACTGCGAGCGGAGAGGCGGGCTGAGGAACTGCTGTGGAGGCTCTTCTCCAAGGCCTAGCCAGTCATGTCACCCCTGCTGTCACAGCCGCAGCGTCGAGGGTCCTGCATGCTCCACTGAGATGTATGAAAGAACCTGCTTTACTGCAGGGGTAACCAAATGTGGGCATTTGGGCCTCAGCTCATTAAAAGGACAAAGGTGCTTATTTGGGATTTTGTTTCTAAAACTCCCCAAATGAATGCTTGTTACCAGCATGCCTTTAAAACACTCACCAAATCCCTGCTAGATAATTAGATAATGTTCTGGCCCACAGGAGGACTTGGATTTGGAGTCAGTGCCCTTAGGCCAGGAGACTTAGAAGGGTAGACACCACGGAGCCCAAAGAGACCCCCACACCACCACAGAGCTGCCCAGAAGGAAGAGCAGGCCAGAGTGGGCTGCACAGCGTGGCCCAGGAAGCTCAACTCTGGGGAGCTTTTGTCTAATCAGAAGCAGCTCTTATGGCTGGCAGAAAACAGGATATCAATGGAAAAATGATCTGACTTCTGAGCTTCTTCATTGTCGCTCCTTAGGAGGGCTCCCAGTGCACTTTAAACCAAGAGCCTCACCTGGGGCTCAAAGCCCCTTCTAGGGGTCGAGGGGAAGGAGGGTTCCTCATATATATAACTACTTTTTTTTTCTTTGAGATGGAGTTTTGCTCTTATTGTCCAGGCTGAAGTGCAATGGCACGATCTCAGCTCACCGCAACCTCCACCTCCTGGGTTCAAGCGATTCTCCTGCCTCAGCCTCCCAAATAGCCTCCCAGGCATGCACCACCATGCCCGGCTAATTTTTTATTTTTAGTAGAGATGGGGTTTCTCCACGTTGGTCAGGCTGGTCTCAAACTCCTAACCTCAGGTGATCCCCCTGCCTCGGCCTCCCAAAGTGCTGTGATTACAAGCATGAGCCACCTTACCCGGCCTAATTTTTTTTAACAAAGTAAAATCTCGTGTGTGTGTGTGTGTGTGTGTGTGTGTGTGTGTGTGTGTGTACACACAGTTCTGAACTGTGACGGATACAGAGTTGTGTAACTACGCATTAGCCTCTGGTGTGACTGAGAGGAACTCTATCACCCCAGATGTTCCCTCACAGCCACTCAGATTCCTTTGTAGTCACACCCTCCTCCTGCTCCTCTCCACCCCTTAATCCCACCCCAGCAGCCTCTGACCTCTTCTTGGCCCCCTTGGTTGCCTTTTCCAGAATGTCCCATAAATGGAATCAAACAGTCTGCACCCCTTGGGGTCTGGCTTGACTTTGGCTGGTGCATGTAAGAGTCACTCACATTGTTCTGTACGTCACCATTTTGTGCCTTTTAATTGTGGAATAGCATTCTGTTGAATGGAAGTTCCAGTTTATTCACCACATGAACAACATCTATGCTGACTCCAGTTTCAGGCAATTATGAGTAAAGCTGCTATAACATTCACATGCATATTTTTGCGTGCACACAGGTTATTTTATTTCTCTTGAGTTAAATAACCTACAAGTCTTTTTTAAAATATTCACTTCTGGCCCCTAAAAGTATCATCATTCCCATTTTACAGAACAGGAAAGTAAGTCGTGGGGAGTCTGAGGACATTCATACAGAGTCAGGTAACTGGAGAAGCTGGACTACAGCCCCACTCAGTGCAGCCAGTGGGACTGAGCGCCTCTTGAGAGCCAGGTGGATTCCACCCTCAAGGATCCACGCTCTGTGCAAGGAAGCCCCCCCATCAGCAGGTGGCTTCTACTGAGCCATGACAGGCACACAGAGGGGGCTCCAGGCACCCAGAGGGGTGCACCTGACCAGGCTCCGGGTGGGGAGGAATATGTCTAGCAGAGTCAAAGAGGAGCAGTACGATTTACTCAGGTGTGGGACATTCCTGGCAGGGGAGCAGCAGGACAAAAGCAGGGAGGTGGCACTGCCAGTGGCAAATTCCAAAGTAAAAGGCTGATGGCTAGAGGGTTCATGTAGGAAAATAACGGGAATACTTTTGGACAGCAGGTGGGGTCTGCTAACAAAGGACTTCAATTCCAGGTTAAGGAATCTGGATGTTAAACAACATTAGCTGCCATTTCTACAGTGCTGTTTCCCAGGCTCTGTGCCTCTCTGGTAGCCTTGAAGGTTTGTTATCTGGAAGGAGATCTTAGGAACAAAACAGTGTGTGAGGAAAGCTCAGAGTAAAGGTTATTGACAGTTAAGAATGCCTGGCACCAAATGCATGCCCTGTCTAAGGAAGCATTCTGACTGGGAAGCACTGTTCTCTGTTTTCCTCTGAGTCTCCAAACCAATTTCTCTTCATGGATGAAAAGAACTTTACCCTATGATTACTGAAATTGTGTATGTGTCTAATGCTCCACAAGGCCAGCAGCCCCTTCCATTTCTCGATCCCTGTAACTGGCCACAGCATCTGGCATAAAATGCACCCTTTCTAAATGTTTATGGAACAGGCCAGGTGTGGTGACTCACGCCTGTAATCCCAGCAATTTGGGAGGCCGAGGCCGGTGGATCACCTGAGGTCAGGAGTTCGAGACCAGCGTGGCCAACATAGTGAAACCCCGTCTCTACTAAAAATAAAAAAATTAGATGGGTGTGGTGGTGTGCACCTGTAGTCCTGACTACTCAGGAGGCTGAGGCAGGAGAATTGCTTTAGTGCTTGAACCCAAGAGATGGAGGTTGCAGTGAGCTGAGATCATGCCACTACATTCCAACCTGGATAACAGAGTGAGACTCCATCTCAAGAAAAAAAAAAAAGTTTATGGAACAAATAAGGTGCCTTTGTTCACTCGGTATTTTGATTAATAAATAGTTACCATATTAAACTCACATGACCCATTTTCAAAGAATTAGAATGTAAAAAAAAAATCTTGTGGCAGATTATTGTTCAACAATATTCATTCTCTGCTTGCCACCTCTGTGGGAGAAGCATACTTCTCTGATGCTTGATTTGGGGCTCTGTGAAATGGTTTGATTAACTGAATATCTACTGATTTCTGGATTGGTTAAGTGGATATCTACTGATACCCAGTTAATCACAGGGGCTTGGATGCAAGCAGAGGCTTGGAATTGCTTGCACAGCTGGGCCTCTGCCGTTGCCCTGAAAGCACCGCTTGGTCAAGGAGGATGCAAGACATTTGCCACATACTTCACACCAAACCTGCAGCTTGGAGACACACAGCTGAGCCCGGCTGAGATCAGCCTGCCCCGTGGGTCTGCAGAAGAGTCAGCAAAAATGCATGCTTATCACTGTGCGCCCCTGAGATTCTGGAGTTGTTTCATAACAATAGCTCACGATACAACCCTACACTAAAAATACCCCAACCACCGTTTTGTTGTCCTTTGTTTATGAAGTGAATCACAAACTGGTTTCAGACTACCTCTGAGCCTGCTTCCTCATTTACGAAAATCTGTAAAATGGTTACGAGACTGAATGAGAGCATCTAAGAAGAGCCTTCAGCGCAGCCCGGGACACGTGAACTGTGCTCAGTGTGTGCTGTTGTTATGAAGGCGTCTCTGGACCTGGGGTCCCCGTGTTGAATAGCAGCTCTCACTAGGCACTGGGACGTGCCCCTGAGGAGGGCGCCACGTAACAGAATGTCAAGAGACAACACTCTGTCTCCTGACGTATGTCCTTCCAAAGTGACCTAAGGCGAACTTCCTCTCCTTCTGCGAGAGCTAAGGCACCACTCCCTGTTTATCACAGTCAATTAATTGGTGACGCAGCTGTCCTGGTAGAGATAGAATCAGTGTCCTCATCTTGTGTCCTGTGGTGAGAGAGGCTAAGATGCAGGTGAGAGTTTTAATCTGCTAACGCTAGGCTGTGCCAGGCTGCCAGCAGGGCACTTAGCTCAGCCTCCCCATCCTCCCCCTCCCATCTGTCTTCACTCCTCATGGACTCTTAATGCCACTGAATGCTAACAGGGAAAATGTATGTGACTGGAGGAGACCTGAAACAAAGAGGTGAGAACAGTCACCCAACAGAAGCTGTCTCCTGCCATCTCTCCCTCTCTGTGGCTCATCTGCTCACCAACCTACCCAGGGCAGCTCACTTTTGTCCCTTAGAATAAGCTATGAAAACCTCTCCAGGCCCCACCCGCCCTGCAAAAGGTTAAGAATTATTCTTTCCAAACTATCTAATTCAAACACTGTAATGTCTCAACAAAGCCATGTGCAGACATGGGTGCTGAAAGCATTTTGCATTAACTATTCCACCAGCTTCAAAACCCTTAGGATCTGGTGATAAATCCTGCAAATGCTGAGGTTTATGCTCTCCTCAGAGTATCAGGAAACTTCTGGTGTTTGGCTGGAGATTGCAAATGTTTCTGACAGCTCATATGAATCTTAGAAAATAGAAAACAACCTATCCCACATTACATAATCAGGCCAGGAAAACATGTTTCATATTAGAAAGGCAGCCAGCAATTTCCCAGGACTCAGAAAGAGGTCCGGGTTTGTCTGGCCTGGTTCTGCTGAGGAATCACGGCACTTTAACCTCTCTGGATCTCCTCATCTCTCAAGCAAAGACCCATGGAGCTGCCCCTCTGTGCTGGCATGCCTCTTTGTGTATTGTATTATTTCTTTCGCTTGAGAGAAGATGAATAAATATCCAAGCCCGAGAATTATTACGCTTCTCAGAGAGGTTGGAATGATCAATAAGATGCTTCTAACAAATAGGAAATGAAAATGGAGAGATAGCAAGGTCTTTAGACGCAGGCTGAATCCTTACAAAGGTGCAACATAATCAGCTGCATAATCAAACAGACAGTCCCTTTACAGTCTATCAAGCCTGTCTGTGTTCCCAAGCAAGGTCAAGTTCCTCAGATTACCCTCCTTTTCACCTTCCAAAAGCTTTGGGCTTCTCTGAGAGGTGCTCCCAGCCCCAGCCTCCCCTGGCTCAGCTGGTCACCCACTCCCACTACTCTTTAGCACTTATTTAGGATAACACGATGATGGGGTGAGGGAGGACATGCTGGGGTGGGTGGAACTGTGCTCTGGTGATGAACATGGGCTGTGGAGGAAGTCAGACTGAGGTTCACATTCTGGCTTCTCCAATTGACCTTGGGCAAGTGAAACAATCTCTCTCAGCCTCAGTTTCCTTATCTGTAATGTAGGAATATCTCCATCATAGCACTAAATGAAGAGACAGAGAAAGAGTGAAAGAGAGAGAGAGAGAATGTGTGTGTGCGTGTGCACGTGTGCACGCACGCACGCTTATGCCCCGCGGTAAACACTTGGCAGAATTTTCTTAGACGGTGGGCGGATGGGTGAGCGAAAGAGCTGGCTTCATCCTGCGAGGTCACACAAAGCCCAGCACTCGGAAGGACCCTGCACATGGTTTAATGCTCTGTTGTCGCTGCACTGAAATCCTTAATTTTTGAACATGGAGCCTCGCATTTCCATTTGGTGCTGGGCTCTGCAAATTATGTAATCAGCTCTGCCAAATAGTGCCTCAGGGGCCAGCTGTCCCATTGAGTTGTGAGCCAAACTCTAGCATGACCCCACATTTTGGTATTTTTGGTAATTTCGGCAAGCATACCACATTTGGAACAAAGTCAGCGATGAAAATATTTTGTACTAAACGTTGTCATTTCATACAAGCTTCCAGGTATTTCTTTTAAAAAAGGCAACCTCATCACTGGGGAGAAAGCATCTTCCCACTCCTAGCCTTTCTTTCCTTGAAAAGAGAGTGTAATTAGGGCGAGTCCTTTCTCCCTGGGACGTTATTCCATCTGCCAGGGAGATGGAGCACATTTCAACAGTAAATTTAGGCTGGGAGCACTGACTTACACCTGTAATCCCAACAATTTGGGAGGCTGAGGCAGGAGGATTGCTAGAGGCCAGAAATTTGAGACCAGCCTGGGCAACACAGTGAGAGCCCACCTCCACAACAACAAAAAATTTTAATTAAAAAAATTAGGCATGGTGGTACATGCCTGTAGCACTAGCGACTTGGGAGGCTGAGCCCAGGAGTTTGAGGCTGCAATGAGCCATGATCACATCACTGCACTCTAGCCACGGAAACAGACCAAGATCCTGTTCAAAATAACAACAACAAAAACAGTAAATCTGGGGACAATGTGCGGGGCTTGCTCAGTTCTCTTCCTCCCTTGCTCCTCTTTCTGGGAGAAGTCCTGCTCTTCTTCCCCAGAAAGAAGAGCAGGTGACCAGGTAGGTGAATCCTTCTAATTCTTGGGTTCCATATGAGGAAACCCATCTGGCTCTTGCACTGAGCCATGACTTTCAACCAGCCTTGTCAGTAACAACGTGATATATTGGATTTCAACTGTTATTCATTGGCTTACTCCTCAGTTTGCTCAGTTCTTGGCTGGGAACAGGGTTGCTATATAGTGGATAACCTCAGTGACTCCAACAACCACCCAAAGCCCTGCCATCCATCTTGTGACCCAGAACAATACTTAATTAAAACACCCCCCTCACTACAAAGAAGTAGGATAGGTCCTGGGAATAGTCTCAGATTCACTGTATCTCAACACTGAAAGGCAGCAAGACAATCTACTCCAGACCCCTTGGCTCAAGGAGACTAAAACTATGGTACATCAGTTCTCAATTTTTAGTGTGCATCAGAATCATCCGGAAGGCCTGTCAAAATGGATTTAAACTCTTAGCCTCATTCCAGAGTTTCAGATTCTGTAGATCTGGGTGGGGAATCTAAGAATGTGCCTGTCTACCTAGTTCCCAGGTGATGCTGATGCTGCTGGTCTGGGAATCCCACTTTGAGAGCCACTGGCCTGGTATAAAATGACTTCACTCTGTAATTACAGAGTAGCAACCAGGGCCCAGGTATCCTGTGCTCTAGCCACTGCCCTTCTCAGTCCATCTTCTTGCCCATTGGATGCACCTTCCTCAGCCCCGGCTGGAAGTTCCCTCGGCTGTAGTTTTTATATTTGCACTCAACACTTAAGCTGAACTTGCTCTCCTCTTCAAAATAATATCTATAAAGAGCCTTGAGCTTCCTAGGGAAGAAACACTTTAAGTATTTCTGGCACCCACACCCATTATAAGAAACATGAAAAGAGAAAGCGTTTTATGAAAAAAAATAAATATGATTCAGGATAAACTTAAAGCAAATGCCATCAGGCCCAGGACCCAGAACCCAAAAAGTTGGTCAATGTTGTTTTCTTTTCTTTTTTATCCTTCTATGGTACATTCTATGTTTATTTTCCTAAAAACAAATAAGAAAACTTCTTGTACTTACCCAGAGTACTGGTAGCAAAGTTTTTTTCAAGTTCATCTTCTGTGAGTTCTCTTTTATCGATCATGCAACCTGCATTATTGATCTAAAAATTATAGTTCCCATTTCAAAATAAAGAAAAATAGGGCCAAAAGAACTATTTCCATCCCCACACCTCCACTACCCCACCCCCAGCTCTTTCTCAACATTCAAGTGACAATGACAATTTGCTCAATTCATTCTTCATTCCAAACCCCTTACAGGAAAATACCACTTGCGCAGAGGACTCAGCCACAGAACTATGCAAAGATCGCCGAGTGAGAGGGCTTGGCCAGGCCACCTAATTCATGAGAGAGTTCTCTGGAAATTCATCTAGTCCACAGCTGTCCAATCAAAGTGTCTAATCTTCAGTTTTCTAGTAGCCACATTAAAAAGGTATCAAGAAACAGGTAAAACTAATTTAATATATTTAACGAAATATATCCAAAATAGCATCATTTTAACATGTAATCCAAACAGAATATTAATGAGACGGAATGCACAGTTTTTTTTAAGGCTTTGAAACCTGCTAGTTTTTACACTTACAGCACATCTCAGTTTGGACTAACAACATTTCAGATGCTTCACACTGGAGAGCACAATTCCAGACTCTGGGACAACATTTTAGAGGGCATCGGAGACTCTTTGGACAGAAAAGCAACTTAGCTCAAAGCAGAGCATCTGGGAAGAGCACACTGGCACCTTTCTGAGTCCACCCAGGGTCCCCATGGAGTTTTGTGGTAATTATGTTACTAAAAACTTTGCTTGCCGGCAGTCGGTATTCTTTTGGACTAAAAGAGCTTCTAATTTCAATACACCAATCCCCAAATCTACAGAACCAAGAAATATTTATATACAAATCATTTTATAAAAAACGGAACATATCTATCCCCCCCAACAATACCTACCCAGTGGATGTCCCCTTCCTTTCCCCACTAATCTAACCGCATGGGTCTCCTCTCAAATCCAATGAGTAAATCTGATTACATGAACAGGCCCAGGCATAAGAGAGTCTTACTAAGATTCTTCCATAAAGACATGCAAACATACATATTCGTCCACATCCACACAGACTAAAAAAATGTGCCAACAGACGTTTATTCTCCACTTTTGTTTACAAAGCTCACCAGGACATTGAGTTTATGTTCTTGCTTGAATTTTTCAACAAATTTCCAAATTTGCTTGGGATCAGACAAGTCCACAATGTGCAGAAAAATCTTCTAAATTAGAAAGCAAAAATATATATAAACCCTTTTTAAAAAGATATGAACTAGCACTTTTACTTTAAAAAGTACATGGTTTTTAAAAAGCAAATACTTTGAAATGATATAAAACAGAAAATACCAGTCCCACTCCTCAAAAATAAACCATTGTTCAGTTTTTTGTGAATCACCAGAAATATTTTAAGCATACACTATATATACAATATATATATTTTTAAGATGAATACACACACACACACACACACACACACACACAGAAATAGGATCAGACTATGCATTGTTCTACATCTACCTCTTTCACATAATATGTCTTTTAGTTTACGGCAGTAGAAACACATTTTACTTTTTTTTCTTTTTCCAAGATGGAGTCTTGCTCTGTCACCTAGGCTAGAGTGCAACATGATCTCGGCTCACTGCAATCTCTGCCTCCTGCGCTCAAGCAATTCTCCTGCCTCAGCCTCCCAAGAAGCTGGAATTACAGGCACACACCACCACACCCAACTAATTTTTTGTATTTTTAGTACAGATGAGGTTTCACCATGTTGGCCATGCTTCTGTCGAACTCCTGACCTTGTGATCCACCCGCCTCGCTCTCCCAAAGTGCTGGGATTACAGGTGTGAGCCACTGTGCCCTACTTTTTAAATTTTATTATGATAAGAATACTTAATATGAGATCTACCCTTTTAACAAAATTTCTCGCATGCCGACTAGGTAGATGTTGACCTCTAGAGTGTATTCACCTTGCCTGACACTTTGTGCCCTCTGATACTGACTCCACATTTTCCCTTTGCCCCAGCCCCTAGAACCACCATTCCACTCTTTGGTTCTATGACTTCGGAGTACTACAGTTACCTCACATAAGTGAAGTCAGACAGTCTCTGTCTTTCTGTGCCTGGCTTATTTAACTTAGGTTGGGTCCTTCAGATTCATCCATGCCATCACAGGATTTCTCTCCTTTTAAGGCTGAACGATATTCCAGTGTGCGTATGTCTGTACCACATTTTCTTTATTCATTCATCTGTCAATGGACATTTACTTTGTTTCCACATCTTGGCTACTGTGAATAACGCAACAGGTGTGGCAGTGCTAATGGCTCTTCAGGATCCCGCTTTCAATTCCCTTGGATAAGTACCCAGAAAAGCAATTGCTGAGTCAGATGGTAGCTCTATTTTGAATTTTGGGAGGACCTGCCATACTGTTTTCCATCCTGGCTGCACCAGTTTGCGTTCCTACAATCGGTGTGCATGGGTTCCAATTTCTCCACAACCTCACAAACACTTTTGTTTTTTTAACAATAGCCATCCTGAGAGGTGTGAGGTGATATTTCACCTGGTTTTGATTTGCATTTCCCTGATGACTACTGACATTGAGTATTTATTCATGTATGTGTTGGCCATTTATTGTTTTGTTCCTTGAGATGGATTCTCACTCTGTTGCCTGGGCTGAAGTGGCATGATTTTGGCTCACTGCAACCTCTCTGCCTCCCAAGTTCAAGCGATTCTCCTGCCTCAACCTCCGAGTAGCTAGGACTAGAGGTGTGTGCCAGCATGCTTCGCTAATTTTTATATTTTTAGGAGAAACAGGGTTGCACCACGTTGGCCAGGCTAATTTCAACTCCTGACCTCAAGTGATCTGCCCGCCTCAGTCTCCCAAAGTGCTGGGATTACAGGTATGAGTCACCTTGCCCAGCTTGTGTTGGCCATTTGTACATCTTCTTTGGAGAAATGTCTATTCAAGTCCTTAGACCTTTTCAAATCAGGTTATTAGTTATGTTGTTGTTTGTTTTGCTACTGAGTTGCAGGACTTACAAAAGGTCGTGGAGATAATTTTGTTATACATGAATCTACCTATTCCTTTTAATGACTACATAACATACTTTTACATGGATATGTCAGTTTCCTGCTGCCGATCATTTTTTGTCAGAACTTTGCTCTTAAGACAGTACCTTAGGCACATCATAAATAAGATGACAACTTCTGCTGTGACCCTTAGTCCTTGCTCACGACGCTTTTCAATCTCTGCTTTGTATCATGGTTACCACTAGGCACAGCCGCCTCCCAGGAGACTTAGAACTCCTAAGGGACCCCGTCTAATGCGCCCTTGCTCCTTATGGTATTACACAAAGTCATATGCATGGTATTTGACCAACGGACCTTGGCTGTCTAAACCTTTTTCTCTATACCCAGAACCTAAGTCCAAACTTGCACTGTTAGCATCCAGTGAATGCAATGGCGTCCTCTCTGAGTATCAGTGGACATACGTGACTTATCACTAACCCAAGGCAGAGATTCCTGCTGCTGCAGGCACCCAAGTGAACCTACAGACAAAGATCTGAGCAAGACCCACAGCTCCTCAGTTTCCCCACTAATCGAGCTATAAAACCCAAAGCTGCAGTCAGAATTTCTTTCTACTGATCTTCAAACACACTGTTTTCTCACCTGAGACAAATGAGAAAACAGAAGCAACTCCACATTTTCATGACTCAGAAAGTCTGGTCAGGTTGAACATCATATTTAGCTTAAGCCCGGCCCAACTAAATATTCCTCTGCCTTCAAAGGACAGGGAAAATGTTGTCCATACAGAACTATTCTCTTTCAAAATGTCTGTGAAGGCCCTTACCCAGCCAGAGTGAACAAGGCTGCTGAGTCATACCTGAGTCAGCCGGGAGCCTGTACCAATGACTGCAAACTGAGTCTAGACACCTAATCCTACCATGTTGAGGCCTTCCCTGCAACCACCCTAAACTCCCTCCTACCAAAAAGTGCTGTGTAACATGCATACAAAATCCAGGTTTAAACAGCAACAAAATTCAAGTGAACTAAAACCAATTCTGCTTTAAACATTCCACAAGTTCTCTGAGCTTCCTGGAAGTGGCTGAGATATCTCAGAGTGAAAAGGAGATTGCAGCAGGGAAGAGAGAATCACACTGTCCTAGACAAATCAGCCATGGAGCTGGTGACATGAAGCACCATGAAAAGAGGAAGGAAACCATCTGTGTTCCTCTGAGGCGAAACAGGAGGCCACAAAGCACACAGAGGGCAAGGCCAGCAGTCTGCTGTGGCCAGGAGAAGGAACGGAACTGGGAATGAGTGCATGTGTTTTAAAGTCCCAATCTGCAGAGCCACACAGTGAGAAGGCTCACCCTAGGAGCCACTGGGTCCCAACTGTCATACAAGGGTGGTTACTGAGATTGAACAAAATAAAACTCAACTGGGATCCTCTCTGCAGACGAGCCACCATCCACAGTGGCTGTGTGACCCAGGAGTCATGAGGTGACATCATGGGGACTGACCCCGTGTCAGAGCAGTTCCTGCAACGAACACGGTAAACTGTGCATGGAGATGCTTTGTTAAGTAGAAATCATTCTGGGGAAACGAGGCAGGATTTCATAAAAACTCTGAGGTCTTGGAAAGCCAAACCAGTCATTCTCAAGAAGCTAGAAATCCGCCCTGGCCTGAAGGAGCTGGAGAGTAGAAACCCGTTTTTTATCACGGCGTGTTATGTTGGTCGAGTCAATCCCCCACAAGACCTAAGTGCTTTCACAGAATCTTCCAGCCACATCAGGAGGCCTGCAGGACCGAAAACGTCGCCCAGGCACCTGTACCTCTGTGATCTTTCCCTCTAAAACCCATGACTCCAGTGTAATCATGAGAAAGACATCAGACAAATCCCAAATGAGGGGCATTCTACAAACACCTGACCAGTACTCCTCAAAACTGCAGTCATTAAAAACTGGGAAGTGTGAGAAACTGTCATGGCCAAGAGGAGCCTAAAAAGACATGTAATGTCCTGTGGGATCCAGAAATAAAAACAGAAAATTAGGGAGAAAACGCAGGAAATTTCAAAGTATGAAGTCAACTTATTTTGATATTGCATAAATATTGGTTTAGTAGTTGTGGCAAATGAACCGCACTAATGCAGGATGTTAACAAAGAAGAAACTGGCTGGGGACAAACGGGAAGCTCTGTACTATTTTCACAGGTTTTCTGTGCATCTAAAACTATTCTAAAATTAAAAGGTTGGCCAAGTGTGGCAGCTCACACTTGTAATCCCAGCACTTTGGGAGG
>JAPYYA010003061.1:0-13280 GCA_028533165.1 Leontopithecus rosalia | reverse complement strand
GAAACCCCGTCTCTACTAAAAATACAAAATATTAGCTGGGTACGGTGGCACGTGCCTGTAATCCCAGCCACTAGGGAAGCTGAGTCAGGAGAATTGCTTGAAACCTGGAGGCAGAGGTTGTGGTGAGCAGAGATCGCACCATTACACTCCAGCCTGGGTAACTCCGTCTCAATAAAAAGTAAAATATTTTAAATCAAAATGCTATTGTGTTTGTCCATTGCAGGTAACCACTGAACAGGGATAACAAGTAGCAGTTAGGTATTTGCAGTTTCATTTGGTTTTAGGTTTTTGAGGGGAGAATCACTGTAGTTAGGCAGTTGGTGTTTGCAGGCAAAAGCATGGCAATCCACAAGTGTTAAATGCCTTACGATTGGCTTTTGCATTGGAAACCTAAGAATAAGAAAGCACATTTGGGCCAGAAGTTCAACTCCAGGTGCAGAGAAGCAGAGGGAATGCTTACACCTGCTCAAGATTGTATGTGTTATGGATATTAGACCTGTGGTTGCATGAGGCAAATAAGGGTGATTTGGGCTATGCTGTTTGTCTTTACAAACTTCATAGGAAATTGCAAAAACAGACTGCATCAGGCCGGGCGCGGTGGCTCAAGCCTGTAATCCCAGCACTCTGGGAGGCCGAGGCGGGTGGATCACGAGGTCATGAGATTGAGACCATCCTAGTCAAAATGTAAAACCCCATCTCTACTAAAGATACAAAAAATAGTGGGCATGGGGGCGCGTGTCTGTAATCCCAGCTACTTGGGAGGCTGAGGCAGGAGAATTGCCTGAACCCAGGAGGCGGGGGTTGTGGTGAGCCGAGATCGCGCCATTGCACTCCAGCCTGGGCAACAAGAGCGAAACTCCGTCTCAAAAAAAAGATTCATAGTATTGGGTCAGGCACAGTGGCTGAATCCTGTAATGCCAGCACTTTGGGAGGCCAAAGCGGGTGGATTACCTGAGGTTAGGAGTTTGAGACCAGCCTGGCCAACATGGTGAAACCCCATCTCTACTAAAAATACAAAAATTAGCTGGATGTGGTGGCCAGCACCTGTAATCCCAGCTACTTGGGAGGCTGAGGCAGGAGAGTCACTTAAAGCTGGGAGGTGGAGGCTGGGCAACAGAGTGATCCATCTCAAAAAAGAAACAGATTCAAAGAACTGTACAGCAAAATAAAAGATAGTTTTGTTGTATGACAGTTTTTATTGATTGATTTTTGAGACAGTCTGCTCTGTCACTCAGGCTGGAGTACAGTGGCGCAACCACAGCTCACTGCAGCCTCGACCTCCCAGGCTCAATCCTCCCACTTCAGCTTCCCGAACCCCTGGGACTACAGGTGTGTGCCACCACACTCAGCTAATTCTTAATTTTTTTGTAGAGCTGCGGGGGGGTCTCACTATGTTGCTGGGGTTGACCTTGAACTCCTGGCTTCAAGCAATCCTGCTTCACTCCCAAAGTGCTTTTTAAAAATGTTAAAAACAACATAGTTTCTGAAGTTAGACTTGGGTTCAAATCCTAGCTCTGCTATGTGTTAGCCATTGGCTCAATCTTCTTTTTCTTTCCCTAGATATTGCCTGCCTGTCTTCCTCTAGTAGGGGCAACAATTGCCAGAGAAGATGGAGCAGGTCCCCCCAGGACTTGCAACTCCAGCCTGTGTCTGCAGGGGGTGCTGTAGGTACTGATTACTCCAGCTCATGGCAAAAGGCCTTCCTCTTGGGCCTGGAAAGAGAGAAGTCCAAATCTATCTGGCAGAGGTGTTGCAGATGGGCAAGTTTTTCAGATAGTGTAGCAGCAGTAGAGACTGCAGAGGGCCAGTTCCCCAGGTGCGGGCTTCTGATGCTGTCACTTCCAGACTCCTCATACAACAAATGACCCCTAAACAGATTTATCCACAATCTCTCCATCCTAAGTCGTCAGTGATCAGTTTTCACTTTTGCATGTTCCCTTCTGTCCCCATTATTTTCCCATAGTGGGGCAGCTACTACCTGCATGGTTGGAGCTTCATATATATATATATAATTTTTTAAGACGGCGTTTCACCATGTTGGTCAGGCTGGTCTTGAACTCCCGACCTCAGGTGAACTGCCCACCTTAGCCTCCAGAGTGCTTGGATTACAGGTGTGAGCTACTGCGCCCAGCCAAGCTTCCAATTTTTAAAGAGTCCAGAAATCCTAGTTCTTTAAAATGTTGGCAGCCTGTTCCAGTTTTATAAACTGAAGACTGAGCAACACACATGCATGGGCCTCATATGGTCTGGAGGCCACTAGTTGGAGACCTCTGTAGTTTGAGCTGTGTCTCTTTCAGCACTGTTCTTGTCATTCCTGCGCTGGGATGCCAGCTGAAATATAGAATGCTCAAATTTGAATTTCTTCTTTTCTTAGAGTCTTGCTTTGTCGCCCAGGCTGGAGTGCAGTGGCACGATCTCAGGTTCAAGTGATTCTTATGCTTCAGCTTCCCAAGTAGCTGGGATTATAGATGTGTACCACCACACCCAGCTAATTTTTGTTAAATTTGAATTTCAGATAACAAGTAATTTTTTAGTGTAAGTATGCCCCATGCAATATTGGGGAC
Organism: Leontopithecus rosalia; assembly: GCA_028533165.1. Taxonomy (NCBI): domain Eukaryota; kingdom Metazoa; phylum Chordata; class Mammalia; order Primates; family Cebidae; genus Leontopithecus; species Leontopithecus rosalia. Next base: position 10,716 of record JAPYYA010003061.1, on the reverse strand, counting down.
ATAGTAAAAAGTTACTTGTTGTTTACTTCAAATTCTAATTTAACTGGGAGTAGTATGTTTTTACTTTCTAAATTGCCCTATTCCCAGAACACCTGATTTGGGATGATGGCATTCATTCTTTTTTTTTTTTTTTGAGATGGAGTTTTGCTCTTTTTGCCCAGGCTGGACTGCAAGGGTGCAATCTTGGCTCACTGCAACCTCAACCTCCCAGGTTCAAGTGGTTTTCCTGCCTTAGCCTCCCAAGTATCTGGGATTACAGGCGTCTGCCACCACACTAGGCTAATTTTTGTATTTTTAGTAGAGATGGGGTTTTCCATGTTGGCCAGGCTGGTCTTGAACTCCTAACCTCAGGTGATCCACCCACGTTGCCTCCCAAAGTGCTGGGATTGCAGGCATGAGCCATTCTGCCTGGCTGAGGGTATTCATTCTTTTTTTTTTTTGGGACGGAGTTTCACTGTTGTTACCCAGACTAGAGTGCAATGGCACGATCTCGGCTCACCGCAACTTCCACCTCCCGGGTTCAAGCGATTCTCCTGCCTCAGCCTCCCGAGTAGCTGGGACTACAGACACGCCACCATGCCCAGCTAATTTTTTGTATTTTTAGTAGAGAAGGGGTTTCACCTTGTTGACCAGGATAGTCTTGATCTACTGACCTCGTGACCCACCCGCCTTGGCCTCCCAAAGTGCTGGGATTACAGGGTTGAACCACCGCGCCCTGCCAGAGGGCATTCATTCTTTAAGATGCAGGCTCCGTGTACCTCATACCTTAGTGATTTCCATATTCTTTGCTGACTTGGGTTTTTCCTGCAAAATTGGGGGAAATTGAGGTTTGTGTAGTTCCCCTGATGGCTAGTTTCCCTGGCTTCAAAACCTGGGTGAGTGGAATTGGCAGAGTCTTCGGCCAACCTGACCCATCCTCTGATCATAGTTCCCCCTGGTCCTGATATTAATTAATCACGGGTCTGTTTAGAAGGTGGCAGAGGCCGGGTGCGGTGGCTCAAGCCTGTAATCCCAGCACTTTGGGAGGCTGAGGCAGGTGGATCACAAGGTCAAGAGATTGAGACCATCCTGGTCAACATGTTTAAACCCCGTCTCCACTAAAAATACAAAAAATTGGCTGGGCGCGGTGGCTCAAGCCTGTAATCCCAGCACTTTGGGAGGCCGAGGTGGGTGGATCACGAGGTCAACAGATCAAGACCATCCTGGTCAACATGGCGAAACCCCGTCTCTACTAAAGATACAAAAAATTAGCTGGGCATGGTGGCGCATGCCTGTAATCCCAGCTACTCAGGAGGCTGAGGCAGGAGAATTGCCTGAACCCAGGAGGCGGAGGTTGCAGTGAGCCGAGATGGCGCCATTGCACTCCAGCCTGGGTAACAAGAGCGAAACTCCGTCTCAAAAAAAAAAAAAAAAATTAGCTGGGCATGGTGGCGCGTGCCTGTAATCCCAGCTACTCAGGAGGCTGAGGCAGGAGAATTGCCTGAACCCAGGAGGCGGGGGTTGCGGTGAGCCGAGATCGCGCCATTGCTCTCCTGCCTGGGTAACGAGTGAAACTCCGTCTGAAAAAAAAAAAAAAGGTGGCAGAAACAGACCATCTTGGGCTTATTTATATCTTTTTTTAAAAGAGAGAAAAGGAGAAATCTGGATTCTTTCCCTTGTCAGCCTCCTTTAACCAAATGGTCTTTTGCTAAAATAGACTGGCCCGACTGTGTGGGTAGGAAGGGTTGAGATGGGAGGGGGCCAAGTAGGCAAGAACATTTTTTTTTTCGCCCTGATGTTAAAATTGCAGCAAATGCAGTCTTCTGCCTCTGCCCAGGTTGACCTGATGTTTTTAGAAGCAGAGAGGTTGCTTGTTGAGTGTGGTGGTATTTATAATAGTGTACATTAGGCTGCCTCAAACATCCCTCACTGTTGTACCTTTTAGCCCACTCTAATGTACCTCTTTCAGTCTGATTTCTCCCCACCTGAGTTACAATAACAGTAGCAACGACTGCCTTTTAAAAAGTTTCCTACCAGGCTTCATGGTAGGTACTTTACATGTTTTAGTTTTATTTTTCGAGATAGAGTCTCACTCTGTTCCCCCATGCTGGAGTGCAGTGGTGTGATGGCTCACTGCAGCCTTGAACTCCTGGGCTCAAGTGAGCCTCCTACCTCAGCCTCCTGAGTAGCTGGGACCACAGTAGCTGGGACTACTACTGCACCCGGCTAATTTTTCTATTTTTTGTAGAGACAGTGTCTCCCTTTGTTGCCCAGGCTGATCTCTCCTGGGCTCAAGTAATCCTCTTGCCTCACTCTCCCAAAGTATTGGGATTACCGGTGTGAGCCACCGTTCCTGGCCTTACATGTTTTAAATAATTTATTTCTCACCTCAAGTGAGTGAGTAACATTCCAATTTTACAGACAAGGAAACAGACTGGGCAGGGGAAGTGACTTGCCTCAGACACATAATAAATGGCTCTGCCAGTGTCTTCCTTAGTGCTTCCAGATTTCCTTCTCACTCTTGTCCTCTCTGCTCCACTCTGTTCAGTGCTCCTGGAGCGTGAACTGCATTAACAGTTGCTTGTCTGGTGGCCTCAAGATTCCCTGGGAGGTAGGGAGGGTGAGTCTGAGATATGCGTTCCCCTCAGGCACATTCCCCTCTGGCTGCCTTCCTCTGTCTAAGGCCACAGACCCTCAAGAGCTTCCCCACCTGACTTTCCAGGCTCTGATAGCTGTTTCTTGCCTGCCCTATCAGGTGTGGGGGTGCTTTATGGGTCATTAGCTTATGTGGTTTCCTTATATCCTGCCCGCACCGTTGTTATTCTCAAATTATACTGATTGACCTATTCTCTATGTGTTGTGACTATCTAGAGGCAGAGTTGGGATTCGAACCCCAGGACTTCAAAATAAGCTCTGTGCAAACAGCTTCCCAGAGCTGCCTGCTATTTTCTTCTGCCAGGCCCGGCATCTCCATTCTGGCATGGACCATGGTCTGCTGTCATTTCCACAGCAATTGCAAGAAATTGCCAAGTGTATTCTCTGTGACTTCCAGGTGAATGACCCTGTTAAAAATGAAGTAACAACAAAAGCAATTTATTTTTTATTTTATTTTTATTTTTTTGAGACGGAGTTTCACTCTTGTTACCCAGGGTGGAGTGCAATGGCACAATCCTGGCTCACCGCAAGCTCCGCCTCCTGGGCTCAAGCAATTCTTCTGCCTCACCCTCCCGAGTAGCTGGGATTACAGGCACGCGCCACCATGCCCAGCTAATTTTTGTATTTTTAGTAGAGACGGGGTTGCACCTTGTTGACCAGGATGGTCTCGATCTCTTGACCTCATGATCCACCTGCCTCGGCCTCCCAAAGTGCTGGGATTATAGGCGTGAGCCACCGCGCCCGGCTAAAAGATAGTTTCAAACAGCAAGAAGTGGTTTAAAAGGAAGGTAACGTGTGAGGAATGTGGAACCTTTTAGATCAGTGACGAGGGAAGATCCCTCTGAGGAGGTGACGTGTCAGATGAGACTTGAAAGATGTAGTCGTCAGCCATGGGAAAATCTGAGGGAAGAGATCGTCAGGCAGCGGGAACAGAAAGAGGAAAGGCCCCGTGGTAGAACAGAGTTGCCTCAAGAAAGAGAAAACACTGAAAATCACGGTGGACTGTTCGAGAGAGAGAAAGAGTGGTGGCTCACGCCTGTAATCCCAACACTTTGTGAGGCCAAGTTCAGAAGTCAAGACCAGCCTGGCCAAGATGGTGAAACCCCGTCTCTACTAAAAATACAAAAATCAGCTGGGCATGGTAGCGGGTGCTGGTAATCCCAGCTACTCGGGAGGCTGAGGCAGAGAATTGCTTGAACCTGGGAGGCTGAGGTTGCAGTGAGCTGAGATCGTGCCACTGTACTCCAGCCTGGGTGACAGAACAAGACTCCACCTTAAAAAAAAAAAGCCCGAGTGTAGTGGCTCACATCTGTAATCTCAGCACTTTGGGAGGCCGAAACGGGTGGATCACGAGGTCAGGAGTTCAAGACCAACTTGGCCAATATGGTGAAACCCCATCTCTTCAAAAAATACAAAAAAAAATTTAGCCAGGCATGGTGGCATGTAGTCCCAGCTACTCGGGAGGCTGAGCCAGGAGAATCTCTTGAACCCAGGATGCAAAGGTTTCGGTGAGCCAAGATCATGACACTGCACTTTGGCCTGGGCAACAGAGCAAGACCTCAAAAAAAGAGAGCTGAAGCACAGTGAAGGGAGAGATCATTGGCAGAGGTAGGGATCACTCAGGATTTTATTCTGAGTGTGTTTTGATCTGGAAGGGCATTCAAAGGGTTTCAAGCAGTGGAGTGAAGTGATCTGATTTCTGTGCTGGGAGAGCCCCTCTGGCTTTAGGTTCCTGGTGGAGATTGGACTCTGTGTTGGTGAAGGGCCAAGCATGGATGCTGAGCTCCGGTGAGGCATCCAACTGAGAGGTGATGGGTTGACTCCAGGCAGTGGAAGTGAAGAGTAGTGGACCACAGTGGAGACTGTAGTCCAGCACCTGGATTCCCTTTCAGGACAGAGGCTACAGGATTTGCCTTCAGCCAAGGAGAACCACTTCACCTAATATTGCTTCCTTCACAGGGGCAGCCTACCTCCAATATCATAAGGACCCCATCTCATGGCTCTGATGTGGGCAAATAAGAAGGGCTGTCTCAGCGTCTGAGCTCTGGTGAGGTCTCTGGTGTGCCTGCATTCCAGCCCCAACATCCCCTGCGCCTCTCCCCCCTTTACCCTACCCACTTCACAGGTGCTGTGCGGGAGAGTGCTCCCTGGTAAATCGCCTGGGTGCCCAGCTCTGTTTCTGAGTCTGTTTCCCACGGAACCCAACCAAAGACACTGATGGATCAGAAGAGCAGTACAAATAGAATGTGCCACTCAGTGGGAATTCCTTGCTCCACAGATGATGATGATTCACGGAAGGTCCCAGAGCCTCCAGCAGGTCACAGAACCTCTCACAGAGCTGAGGTGACCCCAGCTCTCTTCACAGCTCTGTTCCTCTTCCACCTGCAAACCAAGAGAGTCACAATGGAGGGGCCCAAGGTCTGCAAAAATCAGAAATGTGTCAGCAGGGCACATTTCTGAGAGGAAATTGCCATTCTTAGTGCTGCGAGTCTTTGTGGCTTTGGTTGCAATTGCGTGGGAGTGTGCTTTTTAGTTTAACAGTGCCCTCTTATAATTGGAGTATTAGGTCACTGGCATTCAAATCAGTCCCTCCCGAGAGACACTGCCAGTCTAGTTTCTGGTAAGCTTCAATTTCCCTGTTGTTACAGAGCCCCAGCTTTACATACTTCTGAAACCTTGGCCAGGAACAGTGACCTGAAACAGTGAAACTGTTCTCCTATTCTAAATTTGAACCATTCAGACCTCTGGGTCTGCAGCTTTCTGCTTCTCTCTTGCTGGCTTCTTGTGTCAGAGTGGGGCTGCTTTCATTCACTCACTCACTCACTCAGACATGTTATTTATTCATCAGACATCTCTGATGTTGCTGACCAGTGGCTTAATGTATAGACAGAGAGATGAAGATGACCCTGCCCTCAAATGGCTCATGCCCAGTTTGGGGAAACAGATGGTCTTCCTAATGTTTCACTATGAATGACTTATCTTCTTTGGGACCAGTTCAGAATGCTTTGAATGTCCCAAAACAGAGTTTGCTATTCCCTAGGCAGTGCACAGTCAAGTTAGGTTCTTGAATAGGAGAGTGGCCTGATTAAAGGTGTACTTTAGGTTTATCTGGTTGCATATCCATTCACCCATCCACCCATCCATCCATCCATCCACCCACTCATCCATCCATCCATCTCATCCATCCAACTATCCATCCCATCCATCCATCCATTCATCCACCTATCTATTGGTCCATCCATCCATTCATGTCATTCATCCATCTATCCTTTCATCTATCCATCTCATTCATCCATCCATTCATCGCATCCATCCATTCATCCCATCCATCCTATTCATCCATCTATCCATCCACATCCATTCATATCTCAACTGTCCATCTATCCATCCATCCCATCCACTCACCCATTATCCATCTATCCATCCCATCACTCATCCATTCACCCATCCCAGCTATCTATTACCCCATCCATTCATCCATCCACCTCATCCATCCATTCATCTCAACCATCCATTGATTGCATCCATCCATGGTGAGATTTCTTTTTTCTTTTTTTTAATAGAGACAGGGTTTCACCATGTTGGCCAGGATGGTCTCGATCTCTTGACCTCGTAATCCGCTCGCCTCAGCCTGCCAAAGTGCTGGGATTACAGGTGTGAGCCATCGCGCCAGGCCCTGTCCTTTCTGGAAAGTCCTACTGGGCGAAAAGGAAGCCCTTCTTGGGCTGCCTGCCCTCCGGGAGAAGCCACGCCCCCTCAGACTACAGGGCTCCCGGCACCTGACAACGCCTATTCCCGGCGCGCACCCGGAAGTCCTGAGCTCCGGCCCCGCCTTAGCCGACCCCTCCATCGCACCGCCCCGCCCCACCTCCGCTCCACCGCGCCGGCGTACTGGGCCGTCGGCGCCCGACGACAGGGCGGTTGTTGCAGTTGGTCTGGCGCAGTGCGGGGCTCACCTGGCTGCTGGGGAGCCGGCTGCGTACGCGGCGAGGGAGCGGGGACGGGGAGGCGCGAGCGCGAACGAGCGACGGCGGAAACCGTGGGCCTGTGGACGGTGGCATCAGCGGGTAGCAGGTAAGGTCCGCGCGGGGCGAGCGTGGGTCGTGCAGGCCCGTGAGGGGATGCGGGTTGCGGGCGGGCCAGGGATGCGGCGGCGGCCTGGCCAGGAGCGCAGGTGAGCGCGGTCCGCACGGGCCCGGAGGAGCATTGACCTGGGGGCGCGGCCACACCGCGCCTCGTGCCGGCCTTGCTGCAAACAAGGCGCTTTGGTGTTTTTTTCTGGCTGAAGAGCATTCCATTTGCATATATGCCACGTTTTCCTTGTCTGCTCATTGGTGGATACTTGGGTTGATTCCATACCTTTGCTGTTGTCAGTAGTGCTGCGAAAAACGTGTGAGTGTGTGCTGATTTGATATGCTGATTTCTTCTATGTTGGTTAAACAGCCAGTGGTGGGATTGCTGGATCCTGTAGTAGTTTTGTTTTTAGTGTTATGAGAAATCTCCGTACTGGTTTTCATAACGATGTCACTGATTTCCGGTCCCACCTCAGTGTGTACGAGTTCCCTTTTCTCCGCATCATGTCAGCATCTGCTGTTTGTATTTTTGAGAATAGATACCCTAACTGTGGTAAGGTGGTAGGTATCTTGTAGTTTTGATTTGCACTTAGCTGGCGATTACCGATGTGAGCAGTTTTTTATGTATCAGTTAGCTATTTGTATGTTTCTGTTGTGCTTCGTACATTTTTTAGTGGCATTATTTGTTGTTTTAATTGTCGGTTATTTGAGCTCATTACGTGTTGTGGATTTTAGTCCTTTGTCATGAATAGATTGCACACATCCTTTCCAATTGAGGATGTTGTCACTTTGCTCTATAGTTTGTTTCCTTTTCTGTGCAGAAGCTGATTGAAAGAGATGTATTGAGCACGGTGGCTCGCGCCCGTAATCCCAGCACTTTGGGAGGCTGAAGCCGTGGATTGCCGGAGATGGGGAGTTGTGAGACCAGCCTGGCCAATGTAGTGAAACCCCATGTTTACAAATAATAGAGAAAAATCAGCTGGGTGGGATGGTGGCCATCTCCTGGGTTCAAGCAGTTATCCAGCCTCAGCCTCCCCAGTAGCTGGGACTACAGGGGCATGCCACTATGCCTGGTTAATTTTTTTTTTCTTTGGTAGGAGTTTTGCTCTTGCCGCCCACTCAGGCTGGAGTGCAGTGGCGCCATCTTGGCTCACCACCACCACTGCATCCCGGGTTCAAGTGATTATCCTGCCTCAGCCTCTGGAGCAGCCGGGATTAGCCCAGCTAATTTATTTTTATTTTAATTTTTGAGGTGGAGTTTTGCCGTTGTTTCCCAGGCTGGAGTACAGTGCTGCTTTCCTGGCTCACTGCAACATCCGCCTCTTGGATTCAAATCTGTGCCTGCATTGATTCCACACAAGAGTTCAGTCATCCTATGGGAAGGGAATCATAGCTGTGGGGGTCTCCATGCAGGACCCCAAGTGCCCCTGAGGCCAGTCCCTATGGCCACAGCAAGGAGCATCTGCTTCCGCCAGTTGGGCAAGAGTCTTTCCTGTCTAGAAATCGGCAGGACTTCCCCTGGATGCCTCGACATCTCCCCTCAGCCCAGGGCCTGAGCTCTTCCTGATGAGGGTTAAGCAGCAGTGACCGCCTCTTCCCGTGTCCCTGTTGCGGGCAGCTGCCTTCTCCTCAGCTCCCACGGGGCACAACAAGGCCAGCCAGCTCTCAACATCCCAGGATTTTCCAGGGATGCTGATAACTAAAGCAGTCCGCACCTTGTGAGTGAGCGGTGGGAGGGGTCAGGCATCTGTCAGTTTCTGGAGCGGTGGGAGGGGTCAGGCATCTGTCAGTTCTTTGGCATCTGTCAGATCCTGGAGGATCTGAGGGGGCAACCTACACCAGGAGGGACCAGTGGGGCTGGCCTGGCAGCGGTGGGTACCCAGTGCCTGGCATCTCCCTGTCCCTCTGCACTCCTTCACAGATCCCCTCCACTGAGCAGCACAGCCCTGAAGGCAGAGGCAGCAGCCGGAAGAGCATTTCCAACACAACTGTGTTTATTCAGATTTACACACGAGACTCCCAAGGTATTGCTCCCCTCCCTCCCGCCCTTCCTTTTCCCACCCTCCCCCATCAAGCTAAGGCCCAGCAAGGTCAGCACTGGAGGAGAAGTCTGTGCTTTGAGGCACCTGATGCCCTGAGGGTCCGAGAGTTGAGAGCCCCACCCTTGGGGATTGGCACCAGAGAGCCTGCCCTGTCCCTCTACTGGCTGCGATGCTGCTTTTTCTTCCTCTTAGAGGGCAAGGGGTCACCCTTTCTCTTTCGAGACTGTGAGGGCTTACCCGGCCCCCAAGCCGGGGATTGTGCCCCAGAGACTCTGAGCCCAGGTCTTAGGTGGGGCGTCTGAACAGCAGGGGATGGGCGTCTGCAGGGAGCTCGCTTCTTGGACTTGGTGGCTGGTGCTGGGCTGAGGCCTCTTCTCTTTGCAGAGCTCCCTGGGGACCGAAGAGCTCCCTGGGGTCCCTGCCCTTCTGGACTGCGAAGGCCCGAGGCAGGGGCAGGGCTCTGGGACAGCTTCCAGGGCCTCAGCCTGTAGCCGGTACCCAGAACTGAAACGATGGCAGGGATTTCCCTCTCCTCCTTACTTGACCGCTTACACAGCCTGCGTGACTCCTTGACAGGAGAGGCTCCAGGGAGACCCCAGGTGTCCTGGGTCCCCACGCCTGGGCAGGTGGGTCTCTGGTCCTGGGGAGGAGAGTCTGGCCGGGCAGCCCTCAGCCAGCGAGAATCCAGCCTCTCCAAAAGCACCACCGGGTTTTTGGCCACCCCAGTGCACGCTGTGCCTTGTCCCTGAGCGTCCCGGGCAGCCGTCTGGGGTGTGCAGGTTTCCCTGCTGACCCCTTGTTGGGGGCCAGGGACATCTCTCTGTGCTCCTTGGCCGGCTGCAGACTTAGAAGAGATGGAGTCCCGCTGGGTGGTGCCATGACTAGGGGCTGCCTTCTGACGCCTTTCCTCCTCCAAGGATTGGAGGCGCTTCTCTGCTACCTGCGGGAGGAAACGGGGCATTTTCTGGCGCTGCCCCAAGTGTGAACAGGGCCCAGGGTGGTGGAGACCAAGGCACGTGGGCGGCAGGCAGGGAAGCCTGAGGCAGCTGGGCTTCCTGTCAGAGACGGGGTGTGGCTCTGCCGGGCATCTTGCTGGGCCTCACTGCAGTTTGCATCCTGACTCCCCTCCCTGGCTCCTCTCCATCCTGCTCCATCTGAACCTGCACCTCCCCACCTCAGAGTGGCCCCCCCAAGAAGCCGAGCATCCCCTGCAGGGTTAGGGTGGGCAGTTGGGTGGGGCACCTGGGTTCCCCTCCCTCCCTGCTCTACCTGGGCAAGGGTGAGTCCTTCCTCCTGCTCCAGCTCCTGGCTTAGGGCCAAGAAATCCATCTGTGGATCTGGGGAAAGCAATTCCTCCAGGAATCGGGGGTGAATGACGGCCTCCACCTGGAAACAGAAGGAAGACGGCGGGGCGTGAGGTTCCCGGGCAGGGAGTAAGGTGGAACCAAGGACACCTGGAGGAGATGCAGAAAGCAGTGAGCGCCCCGTCCCCACCGTTCTGGAGCTGTGTCATATCAGGGCGACCACCAGCTCCACACACAGACCGCAGACCTGGCAGCCTACGCACATGCAGACAGAGACACACGAACCGCACACAGACACACAAACAGACCCACATATGACACAGGAAAATAGACACAAGTAACGTACACACTCGACACTCACACCCACACCGACACAGAGTAACCAGTCACAGATACAAAGACACAGACACACTCACATGCACAGACCCTCAAATCGACGGCAACACACACAGCCATCTACTGCGGAGTCGCTGGGGAACAGAGCTTAATTCCAAGGACCTGGGAGCGCCACCCCCCGGAATCCTGCAGACCCCAGCACTTCAGGCCAGCCCACCTTGGTGATGAAGTCTCTCTGGGAACACAGATTGTCAACGTAGCTCAGGACGTCTGGGTCTAGAAGCATCCCGTCCCCTTGCTCCTGCTCCACTAGGCCCTCTTCCCGTT
>JAPYYA010003060.1:0-13281 GCA_028533165.1 Leontopithecus rosalia | reverse complement strand
CGGGGTTTCACCATGTTGACCAGGATGGTCTCCATCTCTTGACCTCGTGATCCACCCGCCTCGGCCTCCAAAGTGCTGGGAGTCTCCTGATTTTTTAATGATCGCCATTCTAACTGGTGTGAGATGGTATCTCAATGTGGTTTGAATGTTTTAAATACTAGTTATTAATATTTTATAGTTACTGAAGGATCACAAGTGATGAATGAAAATTGGTTAACACTAATTAAATGAATCATTCTTTGACCTGTAGGCATACAACCAGACACCCCAAATTCTGAATAAGGCAGATATAGGGAGATAAACATGCACCATGAATGCTTGAATTTCTACAATCCCTGAAAAGGTAAACAAAGCCTGGAACGAGAGGATGAACTTTTAGACTGTGTGTCAGGTGTGAAGGTTGTTGCCAGGGGAACAAGAGACGGAGTATGAGAAGGAAGAAGAAAGAAGGAAGCAGCCTCTGGAGAGTGGTTCCTGGAAAATCCAGCCTAGAATTTACCAATGTTAAGTTCCTTAAACACATCACAAAGTCGTTATTTACCTCTGCCTTTCTGAACTGGTGTTTGTTATTCGGACAAGACAGAGTTAAAAACTAAATCAGGTCTTATATCTTATATCTTGAGAGTGATAATGTGAAGAGGTCTATGGAAGATTAATCCAACTCCCCTCCTGTACATAATACATTTTGAAAGGAATCTATCCAGGAAAATCCATTTAGCTATGCCCAGAACAATCAAGGCTGACTGTGTAGAGACTGAAGTGCCTCAGTCCATCTGCTGATGATATTTATTGCTTTCTGGCACCTTCTACATATTTACCAAGCCTATGTAAAAGAAAGCTATGCTTCTTATTTCTAGAACAAAAACAGATGGTGTTCCAGCAGGTAATAATTTAATTAAATAGCTCCTAAAGCATGAACAAATTGTTCCAAAAAAGAAAATATTTTTATTTATTCTTTAAAAATAGGGAGGGAAAGTAAAATAACTAAATCACATTTGACTTTTGTTAATGCAATAAAGGTAGGGTTTACTAAATCTCCTTAATAACAAAGTGCTTCTCCCTGTCTGCCTTCCTCCTATACTGGAATCAAAATTGCCATAAGCAAATTGATACTGTTCACCCAGCATCATTTATCACCTCTAAGAAATAATTTCAAGTTAACCATATTTTGATAACGCTGAATTCAGATTTTCTTAAAACTCATTTTATGATATTCAAATTAGTTTGCCTAATGAACTTTATAGATAAAACAGAATAGAAATAAGGAACTACATATTTATAATAAACTTCAGACTCTAATGACCAAAAGCACTCTTCCATTCCAGTTAAACCCAAAAGGCCCTTTTAAATCCCCTGTAATAAATGGATTAAAGATGTCATTATTTGTAGAAAATAATAACAGTTTTACATTGTAATGTAAAGATTGTGCACCTGGTTTAAGACAGAAATGGGTATGAATCCCCAAATTGCCACTGATTGACCTTAAACTGGAAATTAATACTTTGAAAATTTCATTACTTATTCTGTTTTCATAAAGACACACATACACACAAACAGAGAGAGAGGGAATGACCAGGGGTTATAGGGTCACTGTGAGACTTCAGTGGAGAAACTTGAAGCACTTAGCACAGCCCTTAAGACAGAGTATGTGTTCCACAAATGGCTCCCGATTATCATTGCCTTTAAGATTGTTAAGCAATAACAATGTGTGTGCAATATTAGAGCCACAAAAATATAAACCAAAACTGTACAAGAAATAGTTCCAAGTAAATTACAACCTATCAGTAAAGAAAATACTAACTTATATATACACTTTAAAATCCAATTAGGAAGTAAACTGTGGGGTCTACCATAAGAAATCAGGAATGGTTACATTAAAGAGGGCTTCAACAGGAACTAAAGCTGGCTTTTAAAAATGGATAAGCCTTAAATAAAGAGATAATGAAGATGAGCTGGTGGGGGTATGCATCAGTATGTAGGAGTCAGTGAAGGGACCTCCCTTAATGGAGAAAAAGTACATAGTACAAAAAAATACATAGTAGAAAAAAGTACATAGAAAAGAAATTTAGATTGGTGGGAATAAGAAGGGAGTATCCACATGTCATTGCAGATTTTTCTGGGATAAAGATGCCATGAGAGTTGAGTTTCACCAAATAATATAGATAAAGGAGAAGCTGGTATTAAAGACATTATTACAGTGAAGCAAGATAACTGGATTACCCCAGAAAGATGCACAGGTAGATACCAGTGAACATTGAAATCATATACACTAAACACTGATGAGTTAGTACTCAAAGTGTATACACTTGGCTTAATAATTTCATGACAATTTATAATTATTCCATGTTATATTTAATAACATAATTATACTTATATAAATTTTGTCTTGTTTTGCTTCAGATAATGACAGCAATACATTTTCCACATTTATATCCTCAATCATTCATCTATTTCTGAATGTTTGCTGGAAAACTGGTTTAAAAGAAAGGTGACTAGTCATTGGTATTGCTCTGACAGCTGTGGAAACCATTTAGTGATGGCTGGCGTCCCACTTAGAACCTATAGCAGTGAACCTGTGGGGAAGAGCTGAGGGATAGAGGGATATGAAATACACCGCAGGCTCTTCTTTACCCTTACGGACTTCATCTCCTGTCCTGAATGATTCAACACTACTGACACGAACTCAGAGAGATCTTTCTAAAGGCAAAATTCAATCTTATATTTTTCTCTTTAAAATTACACAACATGGTTAAATGGTTTCGTGAATCTAAATTGTTTTAAATTCTAATGACAGAAGTTAGCAGATTTATTGTATAGAAGATATTTACTAGGCACTGGATCAAATTAGGTCTTGGTTAAAAAACACTAAATATAGGATTTCCAAGCTATAGAAACCCATTTTAATCTCTTCTTTCTACCCAGATAAGTAATGATACAAATGTTTCAGTGTGCAAAATGTTTAGGAAATCTAATATTCTCATTTCCTATAATCGATAATGTATAAGATTCAATGTTTTGTATGTAAAACTCATACTACCAAGCAGCTGCAATTATGCTTGGATAAGCTTATATTATGATATATGAGCAAATTTTGCTAACGCTGGGAGAGTAGATACTTTATAAAGACACATATTTTAGTTGTCTTATTAATACAGTAGACCCTCACCAACTTGGAAATTTTGGTTTAGAATTAAGGTAAAGTTAGAAACCTGAAAACTACTTTGATTGCATAATTTGCAGCTTAAGAATTTCAGAACTAAAAGCAGAAATAAGTTATGTTAACTATGATATCCACAGAAACAACCACTTAATAGTTATTCTAAAAAGAGTCTATGTTTCTGGAATATGGGAAATACCCCTAGAGTATGGCAATTCTTATTTTTGCTAGGAATCAAATGTTAAAGACAGAATGCTAAATTGAGAGCATATCAAGGGCATCTTGACTGATTTAGATGAATAACAGCTTGAGTGTGTGTGTATACGTATGTGTGTGTGCACGTGCAGCAAGCTCTCTGTCACAGTCTTTGCTTCTTCAGGGATCTTCCTATTGAGTTTAAAAGAGAAGCTTGCATGTTTGTTTTACTTTGATCCAGAAGATATGCACATGAAGAGTTCACTAGTCTATATCTTATTCCAAAAGTTAAAAATCATTCTTTGATATGGAATTGTTTATATCAATATCTCATCTCCTGCTTTAGACCCAGAGAGTTAGTAATTTGGATGCCTGTATCCAAAAACACATTAGAAAACTTTTTCAAAATGTATACTTAAGACCTAGTATAATATTTCAACAATTTTGCCTCTTAAAATTTTATTTCAGGGAGCACAAGCAACAACAACAAAAAAGATGAACAAACTGGATTTCAATATAAACACATTTGTGCTTCAGAGGACATAATCAAGTAAGTGAAAAGGCAACCCACAATTTCAAAACATATATCTAATAAAATATTTGAGTCCACATTATCTGAAGAACTCTTACAACTTAATAATAAAGAAAACCCAATTAAAAATTTGACAAATGAACTAAAAAGAAATTTCTCAAAAGAAGATATATAAATGGCTCATAAGCATATGAAAATACACTAAATAACATTAATCATTAAGAAAACACAAGTAAAAACCACAATAAAAGACGAGTTCACACTCACTAAGGTAGTAATAACTAAAAAGACAGATGATAAGTGTTGGCAAGGAAGCAGAGAAATTAGAACTCCATACATTGCTGATTGGAATGTATAATGATCCAGCTGCTTTGGAAAATAGTCCAAGGTTTCCTCAAAATGTTAACATTATGTTACTAAACAATCTGGCATTCTACTACTAGGCATATACCCAATATGAATGAAAACATAACACAAACACTTGTACACAAATGTTTTAGAGCATCGTTATTCACAGTAACCAAAAAGTAGAAATAGCAGAACTATCCATAAATTGATGGAAGGATAAGTAAAATGTGATATATCCATACAAGGGAATATTATTCAGCAATAAAATGAATTCAGTGCTGATACATAATATAAAATTGACGAATCTTGAAAACATCTTCCTAAGTGAAAGAAATCAATCACAAAAGACCATGTATTGGATAATTCTATTTATATTTAAGTCCAGAATAGGCAGAGTCATAGAGACAGAAACATTAGTGGTTGCATGGGGCTGGGGCAGGAAAACTGGAGAAAATGGCAAGTGACTGTGTAACTACTAATGAAGGGGGAATTTATTTTTGGTGCGATGGAATGTTCTAAAATTGACTGGATCATGGTGATGGTTTTATAACTGAATACATTAAACACCATCAAACTGTACACGATATGAGTGAATTTTATGGTTTTTAATTTATATCAAAATAATTTTAAAAATTATTATATATTCTTATTATTGCTGCTCTGCCTTTTGCTACAGCTTTCCTTCCTAATTGTAAAATAAAACTCCATCATTTGGCTGGGTGCAGTGGCTCATGCCTGTAATCCCAGCAATCTGGGAGGCCAAGGCGGGAGGGTCACTTGAGGCCAGGAGTTTGAGACCGGCCAGGAGTTTGAGACCAGCCTGGGCAACAGGGTGAAACCCCATCTATAATAAAAATATGAAAATTAGCCAGGCGTGGTTGTACACACCTGTAATCCCACCTACTCAGGAGGCTGAGGCAGGAGAATTGCTTGAACCTGGGAGGCAGAGGTTTGCATTGAGCAGAGATCATGCCACTGTATACCAGTAAACCAGACTCAGTGATGGAGTGAGATTGTCTTAGAGAGAGAGAGAGAGAGAGAGAGAGAGAGAGAGAAAGAAAAGAAAAAAAAACTCCTTCATTTTATCATTATTCTCACTAAGAGTGTAGGTAGTCTATACAAGTTAGAGCAAAAATGATGTACAGAAGTAAAACTATATATTCCAGTCTCACATAAGGAAACTTTCAGGTAAGGAAACATTTTACTTTTAATTTCTGTTGCCCATTAGTAAGGATTTCTCCCTTCCTTTTTCTGCATACATGCATTTCCTAATAAAAGAACCATGTACACCCATGATGATTTTCCTTTAAGAAATTAAAACATTATATACAGGATATCAGAATCACAAGTACATTTTTAAAAAGAGTAGCTGCCTCTATTAGTAAATATTCACATGTCACTTATAGTATAATATTACTATATAAATATCATTTTCCTTATGCTTATGTTTAATAATGCTAATGGAATGGTAAACATATGAAAAAGCTCAAATTCATTATATTTTTAATATTTTAAATGCCTTTTTGACAACTTTATGAATAAGAATGACAGATATATTTCTGTGTCTGTGATTTTTTTTTGATACCCTATACATATTTTAAATTACAAGTTTAAATGTTGGCTAGCATAAATGGAAAAAATGCTGGGTGCTCCAGGTGTTTTGTTTAACCTCACTGGATACGTTATTCTAGTTTTCCTTTCTGCTTTGCTTTTCTTTTCACAGACCAGAACATTAAACAAAGCCACACTAAAGGTCACTTTGATGTAGAAACAGCCAAATTTCCAGGGCTCTCCCCAGTCGTTTTATACATTTAAAGCTTGAAATATTTAAAATAAGCTGAAATAAATGCTCATATTTTAAATTTCCTAAAACACTTCAAATACTTCAGGCTAGGCTTGTCATTTGAAAAAATACTGAAGAGCACATCTGAATAAAATTCATTTAACTTCACAGTACATCTGCCATTTGAAAACATTTTTTTTCTTCTACACACAGCTTAATGAAGCTTTAATTTAACTTTCATTCAGTATCCACTGAGGCTCATTAAAAGACAAAGTCTAAAGTCACTGCACTTAATTACAGTCATCATATGTTATTATGTATTATTACATAAAACCATATGCCAATTATCATGGGACTTGAATAGATACTGAAAAATTACAAAACTGCACACACATATCACTTGTACTAGAGACCTACATTTGAACAATATCTTTGCACATAAACAGTACCTTTAAAGTATTTGCACTTGAGAGTGGATGCTTTATAGATTTCAAAACTATTTTATTTATTATAACTGTGTCAATTATTCCCTAATTATATCTAGATACTGGACTATATTCCAACTTATAATCAGAAACTCTCAAATAAACAGAATTACCATTCTATTTAGTCATCAAAACATTTTAAGACCAAGTAATTTTTTAAGCATTGGACTTTTAGAAAGATGAGGTATGCAACAAGCCAGGATATGCCCAGTATTTATTCATGAAATATTAGGGTGCGGTTGTCATATTCCCAGACCCACTGTTGACAGTCAACCAACTTCCCCTTTTGCTCCATGCCTTCTGTATTTTTCTTTGTTCTTAATGCTGTGTCCAGTCAGAAAGAGTCTATATTATACTTTGCCATCAGAGTTATCTTTTAAAATTTAGCATATTTGATTTAGCTTCTGCCCCTTTTAAGAACTGTCTTTAAATACTCATTTTTCTCTAGAATACCGTAAAAAAAATTAGCATGAAATACAAGGTTTGGCAGAAGCAAGACCTGATATATCTTTCACATCTCATCTAATCTTTTGTTATGACATTTTAAATTTAAATTAAAATTTTTATTGTTTTGAGACAGAGTCTCACCCTGTCACCTGGGCTGGAGTGCAGTGACGTAATCTCAGCTCACTGAAACTTCCACCTCCCAGGTTCAATCCATTCTTGTGCATCATCCTCCCAAATAGCTGGGATTATAGGCATGAAGTACCACACCAGGCTAACTTATGTATTTTTCGTAGAGACAGAGTTTCACCATGTTGCCCAGGCTGGTCTTGAACTCCTGGCCTCAAGTGATCTGCCCACCTTGGCCTCCCAAAGTACTGGGATTACAAGGGTGAGCCACTCACTTTGCCTGACCTGTTATAACAAATTTTATACACACTAGTGAGTACCTGTGTACCTACTGCCTCACTAATCAATTATATATTATTAGACATTTTAATTTTTTTTCTATTTCATTATCTATGAGTTTACAGTGAGTCTTTACCATTACAATAATTCAGGTGGCAGTTGTGATACAATTTTACTTGTTTGTGCACGTGCTAACTTGGTTATTATTCTGAACCTGTGTAGACAACTTTATTCCCTGAGGTTTCAAATTACTGAACGACTTAAGGATCATTTTAGGAAGAAAGAGAAGTCCTGTTTGTTGTTGAAAACCCTCCATTGATACCTTTTGGTAAGTTCAGAAAATGGTTAGCATCAAAACTTGCAGAATGGGCATCACTGGCTTGGAAAGAAGTCCCAGAGACTAAAATGGAGCATTGTTTTAATAAAAATTACATCACTATTTCATTAATAGCACAGAGGGTGATACTGCATGGAGAAATACAGGTATTAATAACTGAGTCAAAAAGATTTAAATGAGTCATGCTCTGAATGTAAAATGTTTTAGGAAGAGCTTACTTTATGTTTTCCTTTCAATATATGAACAAGAGTGATATACAACAACAAAATAAGCTTTGCAAAAGGCAGACTAAACGAGATCTTACAATAAGTATAAAATAAAAATTCTAAGTTTCTCTTTCTTAGAGATACACAAAGTAATATCATACCTGACAATGGTGTCTTAAGTTCAGTGACAGTTTGACAGCTTCACTGCTTATATTTTGGACAAGTTGCTTAGCCACTCTGAAATTTAACTTTCTCATCTGAAAAATGGTGGTAACAATAAAACCCAGCTCATAGGGTTACTGCTAATATTATAGGAGAGAGAGCAGTGCTTGGCATATATTAGTGGTCAATAATGTTAACTGTCACTGTTTCATCCATTGTTTTATATTGAATTGCTTACATATCTCTCCAATTATCTACTTTATTTTTCATAAACACTTTTGTCTTCTTCCACTTTTCTACTCTCCTCCTCCTTCTCCTCACCTTCTCCCTCCTCCTTTTCTCTTATTATGAATAACATTTAATTCACATAATAGTAGAAATAATAATGTATCAACCATCCACCCCTGGTAATCATCCCTAGTACCACTGATCACCAGTCTACTCCCACGCACATTCCCATCCACTCTCTCCTCCGACTGAAAAAAACAAAAAACAAAAAACCTTAGACGTATCATTTTATGTGCAGTTCTTTCAGTACGTAATTTTAAAAGATAACGACTTTTTAACATACCTATGATACTATTATCCACCTAAAATAATTAACACTAACTCCCTAATATAGTCAAATATCAAGGGAATGTTTAAACCGCAATTTTTTGAATAAATAATACTTGATGTACTGCAGTGGCAAAGACTGGAAAGTTAATATATTTATTTCTAAAAAAATTCAATAACAATTTGAATAAATTTTTTATTTTACTGAATAAGAGGAGGAAATACAAAACAGCAGTACCCAGAATACTAGATTTTCTTAACTTTAGTGGATTATATTTACCAGCCAATAAGAACTTGGCTTTGAGAATATTTTTGATAAATAAAGTACATCTGGCCTAAAATAGACCATATATCACCAAATACATCCTCACATGTTAATAGCTTTGATTAGCGTCATGTTAGATTGCTGTATCTGAGAGATGTGAGCCAAAAGTTAAACACAGGTTAGTATTATTCTAAAAAATCTAATCACATCTACTTCATCTTGTTCTTCAATGCATTTTCTAGAAATGTAATTTTTGGAAAATTCATTTATTAATTTAACAGTAGTATTGAGAACACAGTAGTATTGAGAACCTACTATGTGCTGCCAGTCACTTCTAAACATAGGCAGTAGAGCAGTTAAAAGAAATCCCCATCCTCATGGAAATCACTTCTAGTAGAAGGAGAGAAACAAAAACCAAACATGAAAATATAATGTGTACAGTGTATGAAATGATGCATGGAAGAAAAACCATAAAGAGACAGAAGTGGGGTACAAATTGTAGGGGAGGGGCTTGCAGTTTTAAATAAGTGGTGAAAGAAGTCCCAACTGACGTTCTCATTTTATGACTATCATTCCATTCAAATTACTGTCTTTTATAAGGAAGAAAACAAACTAATAATAAAATAAGGAGTATTCAGCACGACGATAACCATTAGTTTCCATCCCATCCTCCTCTTGAGTAACAGTGAACATAAACACCAAAATTCAGCTGTAGGTCAAGCATGCTGCAAACGATTTAGTTGACATAAAACTGTAGAACTTCAAATACATTCTTCACAATACTTCAGAATAAATGAAAATGTAATTCATGCCAGTAACAAGGTTAAAAAAAATAACACTCGAACATTTTCACTTCAATTCCAACAAGTAATTGTATTAGTACAATGAGCCTAGAAACAAGCCTCCTGTCTAATGTTCCAGGTAACCATGGTAACCTCTCTTTTTAGCTATTGAATTACACTGTCTACATGACTACTTTCTACATAACTTAGGATGATGCTTTAGAAGATACAGAGCTGCTCTGAATTCCCACCACTGATCTCGAAGTTATAAGATCACCACTCTTGCAATCACTTCTTTGTTACAGGACCAAATAAAACTTTTTCGAGGCAACTCCAATAACAAACAATATCAACTTTGATCCTGTTTAACTCTTTCAGATATAAAACAAACAAATCTGATATTAGCATTAGAAAAAAGTTACTATTCAAATAATGTCTCATTAATAACTGAGGACAGAAGGCAATTGTGCTATTCAATTTATACATTTGGCCTAAATATTCTTTAATGATATTTAAAAACATCCCAGAGTGTCAACAACTTTGTGGCAAGGCTGGCCCACTCTAAACACTGAGTGTGGATGGGCATGGTACTTTAGGAACACATATCAAAGTTCTTAAAATGTTTAGAATTATACTTCATTTCTATAATCTAGCCTAAGAAATTTTTAAAAATAGAACAAAATTGTGTGCATGCAAATTTTCATTGAAATTCTTTAGAGAAAAGCAGGTGATTTTTTTGCTTCTATACTTATTAACTTTTCCAATTTTCAATAATTGACCTAGGATATAGTTATACAGTAGACAGAAAAGCAGTTGGGGACTTTTTTTTTCTTTTTAAATTTTATTTTCTTTTTTCTTTTTTTTTATTATACTTTAAGTTCTGGGGTACATGTGCAGATCTTTCAGGACTGTTACATAGGTATACACATGCCATGGTGGTTTGCTGCCTCCATCCCCCCACCACCTACATTAGGTATTTCTCCTAATGTTATTCCTCCCCAACCTCCCCACCTTTTGATGATGCATGTAACAACACAAAGTCTAGTGGCAAAGTCTGTTCAAGACGGATAAGCCACCCTCCATTTTAAGTTGCGAAGGTAACTCATACAATGATATAGATTCAAGAGAAGGAAATGAATTCTTGTCAAACATATTTAAAATAAGACTTCATTTTAGACATGCCTAGATAATTTGACATGGCCTCAAATGTTCATATTATTTGGGACCTAATTTTGTAAAAGATAGCTTTATAAATACCAACAGCTATCATTTTTTGAGAATTTACAAAACAAATTTAAATCTAAATAAAACCTTTTGAAAGTGGTTATTTAATGATCCCCATTTTCAGATGAAGAAACCAAGATTTGAAAGGTTATGTCACTTGCCTATGGCAGGAGGAGCATGTGAATTCAGGATACATGACTCCCCAGTGCTAACCACATCAGTCTGTCCTTTTTTGTGTAAAGATTGTAGAACTCTTTCAGCAGTCCTGAATAGGAACTAAAGTAAAGACCCCATGGCAAACTCTAGAGCTTATTTTGATGTCGTGGGCTTTACACTGTGACCATATTTTTTGAACCACAAAATGTGCATACATTCTGACAGGTTCAAATATGCTTATAGGGAAAAAAGATAGAAGATGTGAAGTGAAAATAATCTTAGAAAAGATAGAATATATGACTGCCACACCATATAGTTGAAAACATAGCAGCTGATATGAAAAAATACCAGAAGTTCACACTGAAACTCCAGTGAGAACCAGACTTAAAAAGTCACTGGGGAATTAAATAACTGATTATTTCATCTATTTTCATGTTTTTCATTGCTCAAACTTGCCTACAATTTTTTCTATTACCCTTTTGCTTCTGCTTCTCTCATTTTTCTTTCAATTGTTTTACAATATCGTTTCCTTCAAACAAATACCCTAACCTGTTTTGCTACAAGGCATTGATGTCTGTGTCCATTTGGCCTGATAACATTCTGCATTTAACTGATACAACTGATTAATTGGGAAAGGTGCACACTCTCACACATCAAACTTATCAAGCCTGCTAGGCATGAGATAATATGTTTAAATTGATAATATTTTATACAGGGGTGTTACAAATGTGTTACTTTCTCCTAGACGTACGTTAAGGGTAATACATGTAAATATATAGGTACATGAAAACTGTATACACACAAGTGACAGAACGAAAAGAGAAGACAATGACTTTCATATTAACTGATAATTGAATAGAAGCAAATGGAGGCTACTTAGCAAAGTAGCCTTTGAAAAGCCAATAAGGTTATGTTTCCAAAATTTCACGTAAAGGAATACGTGAACTATAACAGCACATATCTAAAATACCTTAGCATAGCCAGAAATTTAAAAAAAAAAGCTGAAAAGCATTATTTATACTAAAACAAGTTAGACTCAATTTCTGGCATTAATTGGTATGCTTTATTTATTGACTGGGAACATTAGGAGACACTTGCACTTACTTAGAAACTGGGTCAGTGTTTGTGGTTACCCCTGCAATGCACTAACTGGAACTCAAGCAACCTAAGATGCTTCTTCTTAGTCCTATTGTAAATGAGAAGCCAGCTCCGCCCTCAGCACAGCACAGGAAGTCGTTGTTTTTAGATACATCTTCAATCTACTAATAAAACATCTTCATGGGTGACATCTATTTTATAACACTGATACTGTATGTTTTAAAAAAGGCCTAGAGCAATAGGTCAACAAATTCACAAATGTCTTATAGGAAAGCACAGTTATTGCAAAAATTATTTACTCAAATAATATATGATATACTATTAATACATATATTATGTACTCTTATTTTTCAAATAAATATTAGTGATTGTTAGATTAATAAATACATATTTACTTTAAACTGGTACTGAATTCATGCCAAAGCAATTAAATTCAAAGCAATTCATCAAGTTTTCTCAATCAACAAACATTAAAAGGTCAACTAAAATAACATAAGTCTATAAAAAAGTATCTTCATATTTGACACATTGGGATTCACTGTACCATGGCATAATTTTTATTTGATGGGTAGTGACTCACTTTAAACACCTTAGGCGAACAGAATGTGCTACACTTTAGTAATTATAATAAGGTTATCAATTTTTAAAAGCCAGCCACTTTACTTCATCAATGAGCTGAAGCAATACTAGAAGATTAGGCAGGCTTATCAGTTCAAGACACTTTGAGACAAGTCCAGCAGTTATACAATTAATTTTTAATAATTTCTATATCATCTAGGAGAATCTCATTATATGTAATAAAAGCTAGCCTAATAGTGTTTCTAAATTCCTTATTTCACTGAGTCATCACAAAGTCTAATAATTCTGTGTTCAAATCCTAAAAATAAAAATTTATACTTTTACAGAGAATTACATAAAATGTCTAAGGCAATATTTTGAAAACTTATAGAGTTAAAATTTCTTAAAATACAGTTTTTGAAAGTCTCTCCTCCCCCAAACAATTGACACCTTACACTAAAATTAACTCTAGATGGATTAAAGACTTAAACATAAGACCAGGCACCATAAAAACCCTAGAAGAAAATCTAGGCAAAACCATTCAGGACATAGGAGTAGGCAAGGACTTCATGACCAAAACACCAAA
>JAPYYA010000306.1:0-19865 GCA_028533165.1 Leontopithecus rosalia | reverse complement strand
ATTAAAAATAAATCATGATAACTCACTCACAATTATGAGTATATCACTGAGGATATGGTGCTAAAGCATTCGTGAGAACTCTGCCTCCATAATTCAATCACCTCCCACCAGGCCCCACCTCCAACCTTGGGGAGTACAATTCAATGTAAGATTTGGGTGGAGTCACAGATTCAAACCACATCAGTGTGTCTTGCAGTAAATGTTGGATGTCAGTTGAGAGCTTCGCTGCAGCTTGGATTGGTGCACATATTAACAGTAATGACAAAAAACACAATTATTTTTGCACCAACCTAATATATTTAGCTGTTCCATGTGACTTTATCAGCACACAGTATGGTGCTTGCATTTCAAAAGGGAGTGTTGCAGGAACAAGCATTCTTTTTTCTATTTATTTATTTATTTTTGAGATGGAGTTTCACTCTTGTTACCCAGGCTGGAGTGCAATGGTGCAATCTCAGCTCACTGCAACCTCTGCCTCCTGGGTTCAGGAAATTCTCCTGCCTCAGCCTCCTGAGCAGCTGGGATTATAGGCATGCACCACCATGCCCAGATAATGTTTCGTATTTTGAGTAGAGACGGGTTTTCACCATGTTGATCAGGATGATCTCAATCTCTTGACCTTGTGATCCACCTGTCTCGGCCTCCCAAAGTGCTGGGATTACAGGAGTGAGCCACCATGCCCAGCCCAAGAACAAGCATTCTAAGAGAATTGTGTGGAGGCTACAAGACATCTTATAGTCATGTAATTCCCAGAATACACCTTCTCCTGCATTCACTCAAATGCCAGTTTGGATTCAAGAGAAAAATTAGACCCACAGATGTCAGACTGCTACAATGTAAAAGTGACATGGTGCCATCTTTGGAAAATATGATTGGTCACAGATTGCATATTAGAAGTTGACAAGCATAAATGGGTGGTGGGAGGATAAATTAGGAATGATGAAAAAGATCTATGGAGATGTAATTTTTCATAGGAGCATCATGGTAGATCTCACTGAAAATGCAGAATATTAGTGAAAATCTCATAGCAAAGTGCTGCTCAGCACATAATCTGTATGTCCCCAAACATTGCCTCAACAGCTTGCCAGATAATACATTGAGGTCTCATTTTTCACTCTCAATCTTAGGAAGATCTGTATAGATACTAGTTCATCACTAAGACACCACAGATTAGTACCATGAAATCAGTATGGCTGTAGTGAAGTAAGTGAAAAGAGTAAAATAACACAGTGATGTCCGAGTCATAATTGCTGTTCTATTCAGTTAGAGTCCTTTAGGTATTACATGACCTTAGCTTTCATTTTCTTTGAGTTAGCTGTGTAGCTGTGTTTTGAACATGACTGCCATCCTATTCTAACTTGCCTTATGTTTAAATTGGAATGTAGCTGTTCTTGACAATGATCAATGATCAGAAAAGGACAAGATAGAACTAGGAAAACCAGCTAAGAAGCAACTGGAATAATACAATAGATAAGGGTGGCATGTACGGGGTGATATAAAGAGAAGCGATGAGAGGTTATGTACGTATTTTGACAGAATGGCCATCAGACTTTTCTAGGGCAG
Organism: Leontopithecus rosalia; assembly: GCA_028533165.1. Lineage (NCBI taxonomy): Eukaryota > Metazoa > Chordata > Mammalia > Primates > Cebidae > Leontopithecus > Leontopithecus rosalia. The sequence continues at coordinate 18,302 of JAPYYA010000306.1, read as the reverse complement.
TATAAATATTCTAGGAGTAGGTAAGAAAATTTTGAAGGCCAGGCATGGTGGCTCAAGCCTGTAATCCCAACACTTTGGGAGGCCGAGGCAGGTGGATCACGAGGTCAAGAGATCGAGACCATTCTGATCAACATGGTGAAACCCCATCTCTACTCAAAATACAAAACATTATCTGGGCATGGTGGTGCATGCCTGTAATCCCTACTCAGGAGGCTGAGGCAGGAGAATTGCCTGAACCCAGGAGGCGGAGGTTGCGGTGAGCTGAGATCGTGCCATTGCACTCTAGCCTGGGTAACAAGAGCCAAACCCTGTCTCAAAAAAAAAGTTTTAATGGAGATAAAGAGGTCAAAGAAGTGTGAAGCACTGAAAGACACAGAGTAGATAGGTATAAATCTCTAGAGACAGAGACAATACCTAAATCTGTATACTTAGTATCATTTTAATACTTGTATTAATGGTGATATAATATTAGATATGCAATTCTATATCTAATTTTACCAAAACGACTGAACTATCTAACTAAAAATATTGTGGAATTGGCTGTGTTTCAAAGGTGATGAAAATCTCTGCATTAGTTTCTCAAATTTTTCTACAATTTCACACTACATAACTTCTTCAAAGATGTGATCACATAGAAGTGCAATCCCATAGGAAAAGAGTTTAAAGTTCTGATTAACTTTCCTGACATTTTTTAATGCAATTAACAATTACTTCACTAACGTACTCCTGCTTTATGACACATAGGTACAATTATTTTAAAAACTCAGAGGATTCAAAACATATTTACTACTTAATTACAAGTAAATTTGGTCAACAATTAAAATGAAATGTAAGGTGCTTAACATGTGAGCTGTATATGCACTCTGAAAAACACAACCATATTCCTAAAGAAAAACTAAGATATTGAAAGGGCTATTCATTAAAAAAAGCATTTCCATGTGGCTCAAAATGTGTTTGGTTAGGTGGCTTGTAGATAGACAGCTTTTTGTTTAACAGTTCATTATTAGCTTCAAGAGAAGGTAGAGGATACAATATAGAAACGTAGCTAGAGAAGGTAAGGTGACAAATATCTTTTCCATCCCATCCATTATTTACCTTTCAATAAGTATTCCAAGATAAACTACAAATATGCTAGGTTTTGGTGCATTTGATTACCATTCTATGTTGTGATATTATAATCAACATATTAATACATAGATATATTTTTATGGATATAGACTATGATTTCTATGAAGGGCCGGCTGAACCAAGTTGTATGTTACTGTGGATTCTGAATACTGAGCATTTTTTCTCAAAAATATGAACTATCCATGGCAGTTTGTCTAACAATGTAGAAAAATTACCCTCTTTTTATAGCACAGCCAACTTTAGTACTGCAACTTTTCAGATTTCTATCTTATCAATTGATATTATATTTATTTTTAAATTTTATCTGATTTGGCTAGAGAATTTATTGACAAATATATTGATTATTTGAAATTGTGATTGAAAGTTTTAGGTTTTCAACCATTTTTATTTAGATTTATTTTCAAGATAAATTTATTACATTTTAATAGCTATCAGTATTAATATACATGTACTAGAATATTTGAGGATAAATTTTATCTTAAAAAAGGAAGAAGACCATTGTGACAGAAACAGAGAGAGAGAGAGAGAGAGAGAGAGATTGAGAGAGAAGAAGAAGCAGCTGAAAGATGGAGGTTATTTAAAGTAGTGCCATTATTTGCTACAAGATAAAAGTGAGGCTATTGAGAAAAATTAAGCATAGAAGAAAAATAATCAGATTTGCATTTTGCAAAGGTTTTTTCTGGGTTACTCTGTGAATTATAGATTAGAGGAGTAGGTCATGTATATGCACAGTTAATCGTCTATTGCAGTAGTCTGGGAGATAGAAGTTGGTAGCTTAAACTAGCTTATGGAGATGGTAATGAAGGTAATTAGATGGATTTCAGGGATGCTTAGAAAGCAAATGAACAGGTTATACTGCTTTATTGTAAAATAAATGTGAAAAATAGAGGTGTTTCTCCATTTTTAACTTGTGCATCTGGATGCATGATAGTGACTTTTCAAATGTAGTAACTCAGAAAGAACTAGTCTGACCACAATTGAGACTTGGGAAAAGATAAACACTACTAAACTAAAACAAATTTTAATTAAGATTTTTCTGTAATTCACTCTTTAAAATTATGTACCCACGTGTCATCTCAGGTGGGGTCACTTTCTCAGTTTTTTTACAGTTAGTATTTGTTACTAAATAATTCAAGTGAAACTCAGTTAACTGGAAGGCAAATTGCAGATTAGGGTGGAATACTGTAGCTTTTGCACTTCAAATTTTACAAATTTTCTTTGTTAATCATATCTGCCATTTTACTTAGGTATATGATTTTGTAACTGGCTATATTCATTATTACATAATTCAAGGATTCCTATTTAGAAGTGACAGAGTTTCATCTTATCCAAATATATTCCAATTTTGAATTAGGTTAAAAAATGTGGAAATTCAGAGTTCCTTCTAACTAAGAATTAATCTTGTTCCTGCTTAGTACCCAGCCTCTTTTGAAAATATTTCTTGTAGAAAATCAGTTGGTGTCCTAGGAAATTGGTATTAATTAATCATTTGTGTTGTTAGGTGGCAAACAAAGCAATGGACCTGACAGACAAAAATATGCATTCAGTATACCACAGAAAACGGGAAGTTCTTTCTGCAGTAACAAAAAACTTGGGACCTCTTTGTTTCCAAACTTTCACAAAATATAAGGCTTTGAATGCAGCCATAAAACAAATGTTTTACATATACAGACTGTCTCAATTTTAGTTACCTTAAAATAAAAAGTTATACTTCTTAACCTAAATTTTGTGCTACTCTGTTCAGATTTATCTTTGATCTTTCTGTAACAAAAATCATTATGCAGAAATTGACCCAGCTGGCTAATGCCACTACATAATTCCATATGATTTAAAACCCTATAGTGCTATCTGGGGCAAAAGTATAATGTTGTGTGTTTGACAAATATAACATAAAATTCTACTGATCAATATCTTGCTTTTAGGCAAGGCTTTTTATGTCAGTAAGTGATGTCTATCTTCAAGGTAGTATATGATACCATCTGCAATCAATTTTGGCTCAATTTTATATCATTGTTGATTTTCCTTCAGGGGAAAAAGATCTTTAGATAATTTAGTGCAGGAAGAAGAAAGAAGAAAAGAAAGAAAAGAAAAAAACTAGAACAGGATTTGAAATTCAACATTTTAACTACTGAACTATAATTTTGGAATATTTTCTTCTTCTCCCAAATCAGTTTATTAATGATTCTATTTGGTTAAAATCAAACTTTTGAATAAAAAATTATCTATATGGGCCAGGGGTGGTGGCTCACACCTGTAATCCCAGCACTTTGGGAGGCTGAGGCGGGTGGATCACGAGGTCAAGAGATCGAGATCATCCTGGTCAACATCGTGAAACCCCGTCTCTACTCAAAATACAAAAAATTAGCTGGGCATGGTGGTGCGTGCCTGTAATCCCAGCTACTCAGGAGGCTGAGGCAGGAGAATTGCCTGAACCCAGGAGGCGAAAGTTGCGGTGAGCCGAGATCGTGCCATTGCACTCCAGCATGGGTAACAAGAGGGAAACTCCGTCTCAAAAAAAAAAAAAACTTATCTGTATGTATCCTGTCTACACAAGGTTTATATTTATTGCCATTGTTAATATTTATAATTTAAGGTCAATTAATTGTTATTTATCTTAAATTTTATTTTAATCTTTAAGAAAGTATTTTGAAAATATATACACTTTTCTGTCTTTTCTAAGACAATGATACTTTTGGTTATTTGTTGTTTCTAATAAGCAAACATTAAGATTGTGTAATATTGATTCAAAAACTTTTATCATTTCCAGACTCAAAAGCCAGCTATTAATATAATTTTTTGAGAATGTGCACCCATGCATGGGTTGAGATTGTATTAGTTTACAAGTTCAATCTTCATCTCTGATAAAGGCATGATGTCAACTTTTAAATCACCTTGACTTTCTAGCTACTAGGACACTGCTACTTGTTCTTTCCTGCAAGCCATCACATTAAAAATGCTAACTGGTTCATGTTAGTGTCTCTAACAATTAAATTAGATTGATACATGAAATTTTAATTTATTTAGACGTGATACCTAATCAAGAAACTAATGAAAATGCTAAGATGCCTTGTGTCAGCTGCTTTTGTTGTTAGGTTTGTTAAAATACTCTGTTCTTGAATTAAATACATTATGGTAATAATGTCAATACAACAAAGGCATGTGGAAATACCTGTTGACGACAGTACATACAGTACTTACACAATAATATATAAACATAGTTTGAGTTTATAACTGTCATAATATATACCCTGTAGTCCCTTCAACATTTAAAATAAGTGAGAACAAAAGCCTTTGTGCTATTGTTGAAACATACTTCAAAATGGAATTTTAGACTCTTGACAAGGTCTTTCAAAATGAATTTGAAAAACTAGTAAATACTCAGTAATAATAAATATTGAGATACTAATTTTTGAAATTAATGTATATAAGTGGGTGTTTCTATTTTTAAAAATACATGTACAAATAATAGTTTCTTAAATTATTTGTTTTAAATGTTTTAGGAATTCACTATACTAACTCATTGCCTTAGCCCAGAAATACTATGAATTGTAACAGTACTAAGCACTAAATGTAGAACATTAAGTGTATTGTGCCTGACTAGTAAAGCCCCTAGTGATGCTAAACTGTGTCTATGACACAAAAGTTGAGTTTACCATGTTCAATCACTATCTAAGGTGTTTAAAAAATCCTTGGATATGAAATGTAACATTTCAAAGGGAGAGAAAATAAATTCTAACCAATACATTATGCCACTTTGAATGGGATGACATTGTCAAAAACCAGAGTGTTTTATTCACTTGTTTGTTTACTGAGGTAACCATGTGTGTTCGTCTGGCATTACAAAATGCCAGGAAATAATTTAGCAACAGAAATTGAAATATGATTGAGAATAGCCATAGAAGGACCCAATGAGAACTGGCCAAATGTTGCTCATTCTTTGAAATATATATTTAATTAGAAAACAGTCAAAGATAAATTGCCTACCTTCACTTGTAGTAATTAGTAAGAATATAGTGAATTGGAATATCAAGACAACATTCTCTAGAGATCAAAAATTGAATGAAGAAAATGCTTATTAAGTAAGTTGCTAATATATTCAATGTATTAATAAAAAGTAAAAGTCTACAAAATTGCATTGGATTTCCCAAATATCTAAGACATATACCTCTAGTCTATTTAGAATCAAAAAAGTTAAAAAAATTACACTACAAAATGAAGTGTAATAAAAAGCCTACTTGTAGAAGAGACTTGTAAGAGTCATGCAACTTTCTGGACTTGAGTAGTTAAATAAGTTTAACTTTTATATGGCAAGTAGTTACAGAAATCATATGTTGTCATTGGAATAATGGTTCCCCAAACATATCCATGTCCTAATCCCTGTAGCCTGTGAGTCTATTACCTCATATGTTTAAAAGTACTGGTTGAATTATAGGCTGAATTATATTTCTCCTAAGTGTATATGTTGAATCCCTATACCCAGAGTGTGATTATATTTAGAAATGGGGCCTTTAGAGATATAATTAAGTTAGAATGGGGCTTAATCCAATTTTTATATATATATATGTAAACAGGAAATTTGACAGAGGAGGAGAGAGCAGAGATATATGCATGTAGGAAAGACCATGCCGGGATGGAGAAAGAAGATGACCACCTGCAAGCCAAGAAGAGAGGCCTCAGAAAAATGCAAATTTCCCAACACCTTGCTCTTTGACTTCTCACCTCCAGAACTGTAAGAAAATAAATTTTTGTTTTGTAAGATGCCTATTCTGGGGTAGTTAGTTATAGCAGCCTTAGCAAACTGATATGGGAACTTCCTTGTTAGATTAAATGAAAGATACTGATACAGGAAGATTATGCTGGACAGAGTGGGCACAATGTAATCGTGGGTGTTCTTTTAAGAGAAAAGGAAATTCAGGGAGGAGAGTGAGAATCAGAAAAATAAAGAAAACAGATTTGATGCACAAAGTCATGCACTTAAAATGCAGGAAGGGGCCATGGGCCACAGGATGCAGGTGTTCTCTAAAAGCTGAAAATATCAAGGATGAATTCTCCTCTTCTATCTTAAAAGGCAGGAAGGGGCCATGGGCCATGGGATGCAGGTGTTCTCTAAAAGCTGAAAATATCTCACGAGGGGATGGATTCTCCCCTCGTGTCTCTAAAAGGAACACAACTCTCCTAACACTTTGATTTGCCTGTAATTCATACTTTATACTTTTGACCTTCAGAACTGTATGATGATAAATTTGTGTTGTTTTAAGCCACAAATTGTTTTGTAAATTGTAACAGTAGCAATAGGAAGCTAATATACCATAATGTCTCCAAAATCCATGAGAAAGATATTTCATCAAAATACCAATGAACATAATTGTTTTCAGATTACAGAATAAAGTTCTTTAATTGAAGTAATAAAAATTCGGGCACTATTTATAGTGTTCTCTATTTTTTGTAAGGAATACATCTAATAATTTACTGTACTCAGTATTTATGAGCAGTCACATCATATTATTCATGAGTCTGTGGAGATTCCTAGAGGTTACATGAATGAAGTATCAGTAAATTTTGTCAGCACTTTAACATTTTATAACATCATGTTGAAATCAAGAGTTATAAAAAAGTTCCAGAAGTCATAGTAATCATTTCTAGAAAAGGACAGTAAAGTTTGTAACTTATATATTGCACATCTTGCTTTTAAAAAATTTTCAACTTAGAATATTCAATATTAGGAGAATTTGAGCCATCTTACATATTGTTTTCTGATACTTGAAAAAATATTTAATTAATTTTCTAGCTCCTGTTTCTAGTATGTAGTAAGCTGTCAAATAATAAGTAGTTAGCTGACTAACATTTTTATGGTAATATTAAAATTGAATATAATCTACTTTAACTTGAATAAATTCAATATTTATGAAGAAATGTGATCATAGTATTAGGCATGTTTGCAGAAAAGAAAAGGTCCCTGCATATGCTATGTTCCCTGATCATTAAATGTTTCATTTAAAAATAATGAACATTGTTAAGTTATAACTCAATTCAATAGGTATCTACTGAGTATTTGCCCCAGTCCAGGGTCTGGGTAAACAGTAGAAGGCAGCAATAATAAAAAAAAAGAGGTTAACAGAAGTCAAATAATGAAAATATTAATTACAAAAAGACAGTTACAACACTATTTTTATGGTATATATACATTCAAGCAGAGAATGAAGACACCTTCCATTGTATGCTCAAGAAAGACAGTAGAATTTTATTAAAAGAACATCAGATTTGTGCTGTGTCTTAATGGCTGAATAGAATAGAAAGGAGGAACAGAGAGCTTCCCATGATCAATACTAGAAAATATGAGACAACCTGAATAAATGTATTTTAGTATTAGTGCACTGTTTATAGGATAGAAATATATGCTGGTAAAATTTATGTAAAGCAGCAAATGAAATATTTTGTAATTATAATTTTATTCTGAATAAAAGATGGGTAAAGAATATACAATTGATGGCCAAAAAAGATGCCAAAAATGTCTAAGGCAAAGTTTATATCCTCCATATATAGCTCTCTTTGGACTATGAACATCAAGCTAAAGTTGTCTTTGTCTGTTAGGATTAAAGACACAGAGTAAAATGTGTCATGTCTAATTACTTTAATGACATCAAATTTTCTATATTGAAACTTAAAAAAATTATACACAAAAAGTAAATAAATGAAATTCTTTAAATAGACCAAAAGCACTTAACTTTTAGTAATTCCTCAGGGTGAAATCTTGCAGATTTTTTCAACCATACAAAAATAAATTCCCAACAAATTCCATAGTTAAACATTAGTAATAATACAATAAAGCTTTAAAGAAAAACATAGGAGAACATATGACTAAACTGGATTAGGCAAAGATTCTGTAAACAAAATGGGTAAAAATGATAAGCATAGCTGTGCAATAATTAATTATCAAATGAAAGCATTAAAACAGTAGAAACATAATTCAAAATTAAAAAGAGATAATACATATGTCAAAGTACGTTTTATACAAATTATAGTTTAGAATTTTCAAATGATGGAAAGGATGTAGATACTTGCAAAGAGGAAGTATAATTGACCAAAACCCTGTGAAAATGTGCTCATGTTCATTCGACACTGAAAATCCAGAGTAAATCTTCATGAGAGAGCATCACTGGCAACAGTGAAAAAAAATGTAATATCCCAGGTGTTGGTAATGAATAGCCAGAACTCTTATACTTGTGTAGAGGAAGTAAATGGATAAAACATTTTGAAAAATGTTTGGTATCATCAGTTGAAGGTGGACATGAGCCTGCCCTATGATCCAACAATTCCACTCTATTATTATATACAGCAGACATGAACATGTTTATTATATATGTATATATGCATATATTAAAATGTATTGGAAGCTATTTAACATTATTTACTCTTTTTCTTTTTAGAATCACCAATTCTGTATTTATGGAATTATTTACGGTTCATATGCAATTTTTTGAGGACTGTTTTTTATTAGATTTTACACTCCTCTGCTCTGTGAACATATTTTTCATAAACTGGTTGTTTAATTACATATTTTAGAGCTCTACCAGTTTACTTTCAACTGTTGTGTCTTTCTGAAATCTAGTCTTTATTTTCTAGGATCAGTGTTTCCATTTATTGAGAAGTATTTGTGAATTGTTATTTTTACACCTTTTAGCTTTAATTTTATGACCATTTAAAAGAAAGCAAATAATTCCAAAGCTCAGAATTCAGAAGATTTTATGAGAAGTTATTGAAAATAATTGGAGAAAAGACAATAAAATATTTTTTTAAATCTTAAAATATTTTGACATTGATCGGCAGCTGCAGGTGATGATTGTGATTATTCTGGCCTTTCTCTTTCATCTCCAAAGTATGAAAGAGGTTTTCAGTTTAAAGTATGAATTATAGAATTTAAATCTATAATGTCTAAGTTTAATTTCAATCACAGCCTGTAACATTCATATTTCAGTGTGGTAATGTGGAAATAGTACTACAGGGATAGTATACAGTATTGCACTTCCTGTGGCCCTTTCAGTTCTTTCTACAACATATCATTTTACATGAAAATAAATAATTTATTGAGACTTTTAGAAATGTTCACTTATGGCTGGGAGCAGTGGCTCACATCTGCAATCCCAGCACTTTGGGAAGCCAAGGCAGGTGGATCATGAGGTCAAGAGATAGAGACCATCTGGCTAGCACAGTGAAACCCCATCTCTACTAAAAAAAAAAAATCAGCAGGGCATGGTGGTAGGTGCCTGTAGTACTAGCTACTTGGGAGGCCAAGGCAGGTGAATCCCCTGAACCTAGGAAGTGGAGGTTGCAGTGGACCGAGATTGAGCCACTGCACTCCAGCCTGGGCTGGAGAATAAGACTCTGTCTCAAAAAAAAAAAAAAAAGAACAAAAAAGGAATGCTCACTTACATTTCAAGACATCATCAGTCTTTTTTATGTCACAGTTGTTCATGCTCCCTGATTTAAGAAAAAATAGATTATTCTTCATTTATTGTCACCATTTTTTGTGGTGATTTTAACCCTTCATGGATGGTATCATTATTTTATTTCCTTCACACTACCTTTGTTGTTTTCTATATGTTATAGTGTCAAGAAGAGTAAAATACACCCTTTTCTACAATCTTAACCCCATAGTTTTTTTAAATTTTTAAATTTTTATTTATTTATTTATTTTAGATGGAGTTTCGCTCTTGTTACCCAGGCTGGAGTGCAATGGAGTGATCTTGGCTCACCGCAACCTCTGCCTCCTGGGTTCAGGCAATTCTCCTGCCTCTGCCTCCCTAGTAGCTGGGATTACAGGCACGCACCGCCATGCCCAGCTAATTTTTTGTATTTTGAGTAGAGACGGGGTTTCACCATGGTGACCAGGATGGTCTCGATCTCTTGACCTCATGATCCACCTGCCTCAGCCTCCCAAACTGCTGGGATTACAGGCTTGAGTCACCTTGCCAGGCCATCTGAGCTTATTTTTACATGTTTTTCATAGGAAAGCTTTCCAGGTGTTTAAAAGGACTTGGATGTTGTGATCTAAGCCATATCTGCTTAGGGAGCACCTCAATAATGTCATGTTCTTGCAATCTTGTAGAGGTACTACCTTGCTGGTCTTGGATAAGGTCTAGAAGAATTCTCAAGACTATGGGACAGAGACTCTTCTTTTCCCTTATTTTCTCCCAAATAAATGGAGTTTCTCTCTCTCTCTCTCTCTCTCTCCTCTCTCTCTTCTCTCTCTCTCTCTGTCTCCCTTATCCTGAGTAGGCCGAAGCTGGGGATGGGGTGACACCTGAAGCTGGAGATGGGGTGACACAAGAATACCTGTGGCCAACACCACTGAGACTGCACTGGGTCAGACCTGAAGACAGTGCAGCACTGGATCTTGCCAGAAACCCACTGTAACCACTACCTGACTACAACCTATGTTTGCTCAAGTTTCTAGGGCTGTACAGTCAGAATGTGGTGAAGCCACACAGACTTGTGTTTTTGTCTTCCCAAAGTGCTGTGCAGTGCCCAGGCCCAGATGAATCCAGAGATGCCATCCAAGAGACAAGGATTAGAGCCAAAAACCTTAAAAATTTACCTGGCATCTTATTGTACTGCTGCTGAGCTGGCAGTCAAACCACAAGATGCGGTTTGTCCCACTCTTCTCTCCCCTTTCCACAGGCAGACAAGGTTCACTGCATGTTTACCACAAGCACAGGCCCCGTGGGAGTACTGACAGGCTTCCATCAATGTTCACTTAAGCCCTAGGGGCTCTTCAGTCACCTGTGGTAATGTTGCCAGGCCTGGGACTCACTGTTCAGGGACGTGTGGTCCCCTCTGGCCCACATCAGGTCCATAAATGTCATTCAGTTGCCGATTTTGCTTAGATGTTGATATCTTTCTCTAGGTTTGGAAAGTACTCTGTTACTATCCCTTTTAATGAACTTTCTTTTTTTTTTTTTTTGAGATGGAGTTTTGCTCTTGTTACCCAGGCTGGAGTGAAATGGCATGATTTTGGCTCACCACAGCCTCTGCCTCCTGGGTTCAGGCAATTCTTCTGCCTCAGCCTCCTGAGTGGCTGGGATTACAGGTATGTGCCACCATGCCCAGCTAATTTTTTGTATCTTTAGTAGAGATGGGGTTTCACCATGTTGACCAGAATGGTCTCAATATCTTGACCTTGTGATCCACCTGCCTTGACTTCCCAAAGTTCTGGGACTACAGGCTTGAGCCACCGCACCTGGCCTGAATGAACTTTCTACCCTTATCTCTCTCTCTACCTCCTCTTTAAGGAGGTATATCAAGGGCACCCCTGGTGCTCTACTCTAATTTTTGTGAGCTAGTTTCTAAATATGAGAAAAAGAGACTTTACTTTTCCTTCTGCTTTTTTCAAGCAGATAGAGTCTCTCACCACCACAGCTTTGTATGTCTGTGCCTCAACTGAAACTAGCAGGTTTCAGAGTCTCATGTGAGGGCCATGACATACTACCTTTATCTCTGCTGGTTATTCAGGGCCCAAGGACTCTTTAGTAAGCAGGTGCTAGGTCTGGCCAAGAATGGGTCCTTCCCTTCCAGGTAACAGGCTCACTTCTGGCTCAGGGTCTGTATAGAAATGTTGCCTGTGAGTTAGGGCCTGCAGTGGAGGCCTCATGATTTTGCTTGTTATCCCATCCTACTGTGGCTTAGCTGATGTCCAAGATACAAGAAAAAGCCCTCTTTACTCTTCCCTGTCCTTTCCTCAAGTAGAATGAAGAGGTGTCTTTTGGAATTGTGAGCTGTACAGCCCGGAGTTGGGGGAAATGTGCTACAAGCACTCTCTTAGCTGCTGTTGCTGGTATCCCAGTATGTTGTCTGCCACCCACCACAGTCCACTGGCTCTATACCCTGCTCACCATTATGACTTACCTAGGAGTTGCAGTCATTGTGGCCTTGACTGTCTTTCAAGTTTTTATAGGAACTCATGTGGTGAGGCTGACTGGAACTCAAGTTCTAACAACCCAGATAGACAATTCCTGTCTCTCTGGCTAGGGCTGTTTTAAATGCTTCCGCCATGGCTGGGCATCAGCTAAGTATAGCCTGGTTCTGCTGTAACAAGGCAGCACTGAATTCAGTGCAAAGTCTCACTGTGTTCTGCCTCCCAGAAGCATACAGACGCTCTTTGCCCTGCAGCCACTGCCAGGGAATGGGGAACGAGTGGCATCAACAATCAAGACTGTCTTTCTTGCCCTCTTCAGTGCATCTTTCAGTAATAAGAAATTAAAATCAGGCACTGTTAGTGCTCACCTAATTTTTGGCCCTTATGAAATTTCCCTTTTTTGTGTAGATAGATGTTAACTTTGGTATTCCTGCAGGGAAGACAATTAGTACAGCCTCCTTTTCTGCCATCTTGCTCCACCCATCCTCAATTTGAAAAGGTGGATTTGTGTTCTAATTTGAAACATTTTACATCATTTAAAGCTAAAAATTTGGTTCTAAACACAGCTTATTTATATAACTTCAATTTGGTTGTGGTGTGTTCTCATTTTTCTTGTAATTTCTTCCTTAACAAGAGGGTTTCTTAGAACTGTGCTATTTTTCAAATATTTTCAGAGATTCCAAATTTCTTTCTATCATTTTCCCATTTTATTTCATAGTAACCAGAGACAATACTTTGAATATCTAAATTCTTTTAAGTTGATTAAGACTTTCATCTTAATGGCTTCTGAACCCAAAGTGCATTTCTTGTAGAAAACATATAATTGGAGCCTGTTTTTTCTTTTAATCCAGAGTGATAAGCTTAGCATTTACTAAAAAAAGTTAACATTAAATATAATTATTGATAGGTTATTAATTACAACTACTTGTTATTTACATGCTGGTTTTTCACTGTGGCATGCCTCTTTCCTTTCTCTGTACCACCATTGCTGCCTTATTTTGTGTTACCTGTTTTTTTGGTCCATATTTTAAGTTCCTTTTATTAACTATATATTTGAATCATGTTCTTTGTCATTTCTCAGGATTTTTTTTTGAGGTGAAGTTTTGCTCTTGTTGCCTGGCTGGAGTGCAGTGGCACAATCTTGGCTCACTGCAACATACACCTCCCAGGCTCAAGTGATTCTCTTGCCTCAGACTCCCAAGTGGCTGAGGTTACAGGTACCTGCCATCATGCCTGGCTAATTTTCTTTTTCTTTTTCTTTTTAGTAGAGACAGGGTTTCACCATGTTGGCCAGACTGACCTGGAACTCCTGACCTCAGGTGATCCACCCACCTTGGCCTCCCACAGTGCTGGGATTACAGACATGAGCCACTGTGCCTGGCCATTTCTTGGGTTATTAATGCACATCACATCTTAACTTCTAAAAAAGTCTAATTCAAATTAATAACAATTACAATAGTACATATAAATGTTCCTCTGATATATATTTTTCTCTCCCTCCTTTGTGCTATTTTAGACATACAAATTTATACCTTGTAAGTCCATTGGACTGTTTTGTAACTCATGTGTAAAACATTATTTATAGTTCTATTGATCTTTGTAAATAACTTTGCCGGTGCTCTCTATTTCTCTCTTTCAGACCGAAGGACTCCCTTTTAGGATTTCTTGAAGAGCATTTCTGCTGATGACAGATTTTCTCTGTTCTGGTTTATGTGAAAATTTCTTTATGTTCCCTTCATTTAAAAAATTAAAAATAGGCCTCACGCGGTGGCTCACACCTGTAATCCCAGCACTTGGGAGGCCGAGGCAGGCAGATAACCTGAGGTCAGGAGTTTGAGACCAGCCTGGCCACATGACAAAATCCCATCTCTATTAAAAGTACAAAATTAGCTGGACATGGTGGTAGGTACCTGTACTCCCAGTTACTTGGGAGATTGAGGCAGCAGAATCGCTTTAACACAGGAGGTGGAGGATGCAGTGAGCTGAGATCGTGCCACTGCACTCCAGCCTGGGTGAAGAAGTGAGACTGTCCCAAAATATAAAAATAAAAATTGTCTTTTCACAAAGAGCCCTTCAAACTATTAACAATTTACTCTAGTGTTATAAATTTGTCACCATTGCTGAACCTGTATTGATACAATATTATTTGCTGAAGTATATTGTTCTGTGTTTTAAAAGTGGATAATGTTAAATATATACCACCAAAATATACAGAATAGTTTCCTCACCCTAGAACTCTGCTGTGCCGCTTTAACTCTGTGCACATCTCCCTCTGCCACCAAACCTCTAACAATAACTTATCACTTTGCTGTCACTATAGTGTCTTTTCCAGAACTTTATACCATTGAAATAAAATGTAAACTTTCAAACTGGCTTCTTGCAGTTAGCAATATTCATATTCACTTAAGTATCCTGTATGTCTTTTTGTGGCTTCATAACTACTTTTTCTTTCTATGTAATATCCCATTGTGCAAAAGCACTACAGGTTTTTTAAATCCATTTACATATTGGTTGCCTCCAGTTACAGAAAGTGTAAATAGCTGCTATAAACATTCATGTAAAGGTTTTGTTTTGACATCAGTGTTAATCTCATTTGAGTAAATTCCTAGGAGCATGATGGTTGGATCATTGAATAAGGCTATGTTTTAGCTTTTTAAGAAATTGCCAAAGTGTATTCCAAAGTGGCTGTACCATTTTGCATTTGTACCAGCAATGAATGACATCTCCTGTTCTAAATTCTTGCCAGCAGTTGGTATTATTGTCTTTCGTTTTTGAAGGGTAGTTTTGCCAGACATGGAATTCTTCATTTCTTAGCCCTTTTCTTCCCCCACTTTTAGTATATCATCTCACTGTCTTCCCATGCCAATGATTTTCAATAAGAAGTCAGCTATTTATCTTACTAAGGATCACTGATAAATGATATTTTGTTTTACTATTGTCACTTTCAATTTTTTTAATTGTCCTTTGACTTTTATGAGTTTGACTATGATATGTAGATCTCTTTCATTTAGTCTACTTGGAATTAATGTAGCTTGATGGTTTGTAGAGAAAAGTTTTTTTTAAATTTGAAATGTTTCTGGGCATTATATCTTCAAGTACTATTTCAGTCCCTTTCATTTTGCCTCTTATTCTGGGACTTCAATTATCTGTACTTAGGTATGTTTCATGGGTTCCCACAGGCCTCCGAGATTTCTCTTACTTATCTTTCTTCCCTTTTCTTTGCTTCCTCAATGTGGACAATCTTTATTTACTGGTTCTTTCTTCTGCCAGCTAAAATATGTTGGTAATTTGGAGTTAATATTATTTACAATTATTTTAATTTTGTCATTCAGAATTTCTATTTGGTTTCTAAAAATATTTTCTATCCCTTGGTTGATAGGCTATATTTCATAAAATAGAGTTTCATACTTCGTTTTAAATATTTTTGTATAGTTTTCTTAAGTTTTATGAGCATGTTAATCAGAGATGATTAAAATAGTTATCTCTAAATCTATCATCTGATTTCTTTCAGGGACTTTTTTTTCTGTGTATGAGGAATAATTTTCAATATTTGCATATTTCATAATCTTTTCTTCAAAAGTGGATTTTTAGATAAATAATAGAATAATTATGGTATAAGATCTCTTCCCCCATAACAGTTTGTTTTAGCTGTGATTGTAATTGTTGTTTTTTTATTTTTGATGTTTCTTTGATTTGTCACTTTCTAGACTAATTCCATAGATTCCATATTCTCTGCAGTCTGCAGCCACTGAGTTCTGTGCCACCTATTTTCTCTCCTGTAAGTATACATTTTCTTAAACTGGCTTCCTCGTATGTTTATTAAATCAGTATAATTTAATGTTCAGCCAAATGTCTTTCAATAAGACATTTTTCTTAAAATCTGTCAGACTAAATCTTCCATCTTTAGCCAAAGGACCAATTCTATTTGAAAATGTAAGCTTTCAAAAAACAGGCAGTTAAGTCAGTCTGAGGTCAGGAGTTCGAGACCAGCATGGACAACATGGTGAAATACAAAATTAGCAAGGCATGGTGGCAGGCTCCTGTAATCCTGGTTACTAGGGAGGCTGAGGCAGGAGAATGGCATGAACCCAGGTGGCAGCAGTTACAGTGACTCGAGATTGAACCATTGCTTTCCAGCCTGGACAACAAAGCAAGACTCTATCTCAAAATAAATAAATAATAGTAATAATAAATTAATCTTAGTTTACTTGTAACATTTTTACTTTATTAACTTTTAATTTTTAAACTTTTTTGTTAGGTAATAACAACATAAAGTTGTACAAAGTGGGGAATATATATTCCCCTCTTTAAATTATTATTCTGTAAGTGGCTATTTTTAAATTAATTTTTTACTTTTGAACTTTTTTGTTGAAAACTAACAAATACACACCTTTGCCTAAGCTTACACAGGTTCAGGATTATCAATGTCACTGTCTTCCACTTCCACATCTTGTCCCACTGAAGGTCTTCAGGGGAAATAAGGTGCATGGAGCTGTCATCCCATATGACAACAATGCCTTCTTCTGGAATATCTCCTGAAGGACCTACCTGAAACTGTTTTACAATAACTTTTGTGTAAGTAGAAGGAGTGAGTACACTCTAAAGTGATAATAAAAAGTATAGTACTATAAATATCTAAACCAGTAACATAGTTGTTTATGATTATTATCAAGTATTGTTTACTGTATTGGATTGTATGTGCTGTACTTTGATACAACAGGTAGTGCGGTAGATTTGTTTACACCAGTATCACCACAAACCAGTGAGTAATGTGTTGTGGTAAGACAGCTGCACCTTCCCTAGGCAATAGGAGTTTTTTTGCTCCATTATAACCTTATGGAACCACCATTGTATATGTGGTCTGCTATTAACTGGAACATTGTTATGCTGCATATAACCCGTGTGTGTGTGTGTGTGTGTGTGTGTGTGTGTGTGTGTGTGTGTATTTGTATACATGACATTTCCTTTTTCTTTTTTTTTTTAAAGACTGGGTTTCATCATGTTGGTCAGGCTGGTCTTGAACTCCCGACCCCAAGTGATCGGCCTGCCTTTGCCTCCAAAGTGCTTGGATAACAGGCTTGGGCCACCACGCCCGGACAACATTCCCTTTTTATAATTGTAAATTTAGGTTTATGAGGTTTTCAAAATTACACAAGTTTTATATGTTTTCTAATGACTCAATTTTTTCCAAAATCTTGGTGATATTTTTAGTTATCATGGTAAGAATTCATTGCACAATGTGGGTACACAATATTGTTGAATTAAAACCTACAGAGATACAGTAAAAAAATGTTAAATGTCTACTGTCTTCAAGCGAGTCGTTCTAACATAAAAATAAAAGAAATTTCTGAAATTTGCAAATTAGAAAGAACATTGTATGATGTTTTATTAACAAAAATGCCTAAAATTAAATAAATTGATAATAGATGCTGCCATTAAATATAATGAAATAGCAGTCATTTTATAGATAGCTTTTGTTTTTTGAAAGAGTTATCAATTCATTGCTACATTTTATATAGAAAAATTAAACACATTGCCTTACAAAATGTTATAATTCTGAAAAACTGCTCCTTGAACTTCACTCTCATAAATTAGGAACAACTTGTATCTCACCTTAAATAAGACATCACTGTATAATCTGAAAATCCATTATAGAAAGCACATTTGTATATTTATTCTATTTTCCTCAACTGTGATAGAGTAATGAGTATAAATGCATGTGAAATTAATCCAGCCTGTCAGCAACCCCTGTGAGAGATGTTGAAGTGAGTGTTTGAAATATTTATAGCTATCAAGGTCATAATTTGCCTTTTAACATATTTAAAATTTTGCCAAATATATTGATGTTTCTAGTATAACAAGTTCAGTATTATCTCAAAATAGCCAATCTTTACTTTCAGTTCGAGTCTTGACTTTGATTTTAAATTAGAATTCAAGTGGATAATACTGCATCATCATAATTTTATCTCTTTTTTTGCCTTAAAAAGTGACATTTATTCAAAGAAAAAAAAAGACAAGATGTCCATCCCTTGGCTCCCTTCCCTTCCCCCTCCTGCTACTCCTCAGCCTCTGCTAAGACTGAACTCTGGCTGGGGTTAAGTGGCAGGACAGCTCCTCAGATGAGGTCAGCAACATTGCCAGGCATTTCTTCAATGGAGGTGTTGTAGGTCTCTGTGTCTTGAAGAGTCCGCTTGTCTTCTTCTGTCACCATGTTAATAGCCACACCCTTACAGCCAAACCATTCACCTCGACCGATTCTGTG
>JAPYYA010003059.1:0-13282 GCA_028533165.1 Leontopithecus rosalia | reverse complement strand
GAATATTATGCAGCTATCAAAAATGATGAGTTCATGTCCTTTGTAGGGACATGGATGAATCTGGAGAACATCATTCTCAGCAAACTGACACAAGAACAGAAAAGGAAATACCGCATATTCTCGCTCATAGGTGGGTGATGAAAAATGAGAACACATGGACACTGGGAAGGGAATACTACACACTGGGGTCTACTGGGGGGAATAGGGGAGGGACAGCGGAGGGGGGAGTGGGGAAGGGATAGCCTGGGGAGAAAAGGAAAATGTGGGAGAATGGGAAGAAGGCAGCAAAACACACTGCCATGTGTGTACCTATACAACTATCTTGCATGTTCTGCACATGTACCCCAAAACCTAAAATGTAATAAAATAAATAAATAAATAAACTACTGAAATAGGAAAAGTCAACTTATCTCAAAGTTTCATCAGTACTGGAACTATTACGAAGGGGAGATTTCAAGGGTAGATGGGAATTAAGGATTTCAAATGACCAGATGGAAAGTCTAGGGAACCGTAGATTTTTCAGGGCTCTCTGGCCACCTTTGGACAAGGTACTTAATTTCCCTGAGCTTCAGTTTTCTTTCAAAAAATAGGGATAATTACTCCTTTTTTGAAAGCCATACAGAGAGCCTGCCAGTAGTTACTCCAGGCAAGACAGTTACTCCTGGCAATATTTGCCTCCTTATGAAACATGAAGCACTGGACTACATTCTGTCCAAACATTATTATATCAGTTAATTTTGATTCTTTAAATCCACCATTAGATAAGGTAGATATTATTATCATTTTTCAGATGGGGAAATGGAGGCACAGAGTGTTTAAGAGCCTTCTTAAGTCACAAAATTAAATGGCGGAGTTAGAATTTGAACACAATGTGAAGTGTTTTGTAAGCTATGAATCCCTGTGCAAATGTGGGGCATTAACAACCAAACAGCAAGTGCTTTGCCACAGCTGAGAAGGCACATGACCACGTTGGGCGGTCATTTTTCCTGCCCTCTGACTTCAGCAGTACAGCAAGGCAATCAGTAATCAGTCCATCCAAACCGAATCCAAACTTCACATTTTAAAAAGGCCACTTCACAGAGGAAGAAGTTATTTCTTTAGGGAAGATATTTAAGTTCTTCTGTAGTATTTTAAATCTTCAGGAGCAAGAATAATTTAAATCAACAAAAACATTTATAGGCCCTATTTCCTGATCAAAATGCTCCCCAAACAGTAATCGCTCAAGCTACCATATGCCAGTGCTTAGGATTGCTGAAGAAGCTCAGGATACTTCTGAGAATACAATCATTTAGGGAGAATACAATCATTTAGGGATCAAAAACCTCAAATGTATGCAGCAGGGTGGGCAGGTAACAAAATGAGTAAAGGGGGCTGGGTATAAGACAATAGGGAATGGCGGAGATTGCGACAAACAGCCGATACCTCCCTAAAGGTGGCAGTTGCTACCCAGTTTTAGCCAATTTTTTGCCTGTTGCATGTCAACCCACAGATCAATTTTAGTGAAATACATTGATTTTTATCTAACTGTTGGCATCTAATCAGTTTTTGTTTTAAAAGCACCTCAACTTAGCTTTTTGGCCACCATTATCTACTCTGTGCTTAAGTGAGCCCACTGGCATTTGTCCACTGACCTGACCAGTTCCCAACATGCAGATGCCATAGGCTAACCATGCCTTACAAAGTGCAAACAGGAATTCCTTGCTAAGTTCCACTTCATGGCAAAATTTTTTAAAAAACAACACATATACCAAAAAAAAAAAAAAAAAAAACAAACCTCACCCCTTTGATGCTAGGCTGAAACATAAGAACTCCATGAAGACATTTGCAGGGAGGTGGATCCAAGCATGAGGCCCAGATGGCTTTTATATAAACCACAATCCACATGGTTATAAATCAACAACCAATTTCTCTTTCAGCTCAGATCTGTAGCTATGTTTCCCTTCCCCCAGCCCCAACCTCGGTCAGCCTCACATTTGCTACATTCTTTAACCTTCCTGAGCATACCATGTTGCCACTCACAACATCCCAGACCCAGGTGTGTTGGGAATTTCTTCATTAAACATGACTTAGTGAGCATCTATCAGGGTGCTAGGCAGTGTGAGCAAATGGACAGATGTGACTCCTGCCCTCAAAGAAGTTAATGTCTAATGGGGATACAGGCATTTAAGTCCAATGTGCTAAAGAATTATCACCCCAAATGTTCCGTGGAAAAAGAAACAAAGTCACAGAGGTTAAGTGAGCTGGAAGGGGTAGAGAAGGCACCTCAAACTCCAACCAGATCGTGACCACATGCACAGTTCAGATCATATGAACTTGGAACATACAATAGCTCTAAGACAAAATAATGTCTAAAGCAGGAGTGTCCAAACTTTTGAATTCCCTGGGCCACACATAAAATACGCTAACAATAGCTGACGAACTTAAAAATAAAATCGCAAAAAAGAAAAATCTCATGACATTTTAAGAAAGTTTACAATTTAGTGTTGAGGCGCATTAAAAGCCATCCTGGGCCTCAGGCAGCCTGTGGGCCATGGGTTGGACAAGCTTGAAGGCGTCCTATCCTTTCCAAAAAGGATTCCCTCATATTTTTTTGTTTTGGTTTGTTTTTTTTTTTTTGTTTTTGAGATGAAGTTTCACCCTTGTTACCTAGGCTGGAGTGCAATGGCGCGATCTCAGCTCACTGCAACCTCCGCCTCCTGGGTTCAGGCAATTTTCCTGCCTCAGCCTCCTGAGTAGCTGGGATTACAGGCATGTGCCACCATGTCCAGCTAATTTTTTGTATTTTTAGTAGAGACGGGGTTTCACCATGTTGACCAGGATGGTCTCGATCTCTTGACCTCATGATCTGCCTGCCTCGGCCTCCCAAAGTGCTGGGATTACAGGCGTGAGCCACCGCGCCCGGCCAGATTCCCTCATATTAACTTCTAAAATTACAAACAACTTTATAAACTAATATATATTTAAATGTATGTTTGGTCACTCATATCCCTGCAAAGAGGCTTTGTTACTTAACTCAGAGACAATGTGTCAAAGTGTAGTCACCAGAGCAGCATCATCATCAGCACCTGGGAAATTGTCAAGAAACGAAAAGTCCTAGCTCCTCCCTAGGCCTACTGAATCAGAAACTCTGGGGTTAGGGTTGAGCAATCTATTTTAATAATCTCTCCCAGGTGCTTCTCACATAGAAAGTTTGAGCACTGCTATCGGAGACTTTTACCAACTGAAACACTATTTCCCTTGTTAATGAAAATAATCTGTTATTTTGGTGTCTCTTCATATACCTTTATCACTGAGTTAAAACATAAAATTGTGAGAAAAGAGACTGAATCTCCTATTTCTTGAGAGTAGTTAAACTTACACAGTGCATTCAAAATATTAAAATTTGCTGTGTCACATCACTCCATTCTCTGGGAAACTCCCAGATTGTTGGACCACTTCTTGTTGAGCTTTTCTCATCTGCAAAAAATTAGCTGAGCACTTCTAACATACCTAGGCCTATGCCAGGTACTGGGAATATAAACATTTTTATTGAACTGAAAGAGATTAAAAAAAAAAACTATTCCCATTACAAAGCTTTGATGTTATTAAATAGCATATAAAATATGGCAAATCCCTCATAACATTTGCTTAAATGTTATGTTAATTACAAGACAAACATACATTAGTTGGGGGAACATAGTACCTACTTGTGAGTTTACATTGGCAAAGAGGTCCAGAAGATGTAATACTCACTTCTAATTACTGAGATGAAATGTGCTTGCCTCTCTCATGACAGCTCAGTATATGTGTTGGCCCACAATGTGGATACAATGCTGGAAATAAAAATTGTGGGTCTCTGTCCTCCACATGCTTCCCTACAGTGATGTGCTTTCCCTACAGTGAATGTACTATGCAGCAAGCTCCATTTTGAAGTGTACTAACATTGGAGGCACCTTCCACATTTACATCAAAATGAGCCTCTGCTGTAAAACTCAAATAGTTAACGCTCTGATGCAGCAGGTATTTTGAATGAATCCCAGAGTGTATTAGTTGCTTACTGCTGCTATAACAAATTAACCACAAACTTGTGGCTTAAAACATTACAAATGTATTATCTTACAGTTCTGGAGGTCAGAAGTCCAAAATTAGTCTCAGTGGGCTAAAACCTAGGACTTGGCAGGGCTATATCCATCCTGAAAGCTCTAGAGCAGAATCTGTTTCCTTTACCTTTTCCAGCTTGTAGAGGCCACCTGCATTCCTTGGCTCATGGCCCCTTCTTCCATCTTCAAAGCTTGCAACTTAGCATCCTCCAATCTCTCTCTCCAACTTTGCTTCTGTGGTCACATGTCTCTCACCTTCCTGCCTCTCCAAGAATCCTTGTAATCACATTGGGTCTGCCCAGATAACCTAGGATAGTAGTCCCATCTCCAAATCCTTAATCACATTTATAAAGTCTCTCATCATGTAAGATAACATATTCACAGGTTCTGGGTATTAGGATGTGAACATTGTTGAGGATGGGTTGACATTGTTCAGCTACCCCACTGAGAGCATACTTTTTGAATATGAAGAAATATTTTGCTGTACCATAGTTAGAAAATATGTGACTTATAAACAGGGCAGGGAATGACCATCTCATGTGCATTCACTGTGAGCCAAGATGAGACCAGGTACCTTTTATACCCCCCTCGCAACAACCCTAGAAGGTAGCTTCCATCATTATCCTTTTCCAGAGGAGAAGATAGAGAGATTCAATTAACTTGTCTAGCACACATGCCCCTTGTGTGGGACCCAGGTCTGCCTAACCCTAGAGCCCATGCTTATTCTTCTTGTCCTAATCTCCTTCCTACAGCAGAATGTCTCGTCCTGAGCCTCTGCCTATGCCTAGATGAGGGGCTACGGTTACAAATGGAATGTTTCTCTTTGTTTCCTCATCTATAAAATGGCGGTAATAATTGTATATGCTCTCATAGAGTTTTAGGAAGGTAAAATCAGTTACTACAAATAAAGTATTGAAAACAGTACCTGTTCTAAGTGTTTGCTATACATTATTAAACGAAAGCATGGCAGAAAGTCAGGGACGAATGCACTACAGTGTGAGGGGAAAGAATGAGAGGTTCTTTATCACAACCCACAGCTGGTCCCTGGCAGAGCACATCAAATGACATCAAGGTCTAAGTTCTCCATTCCTTTTAATGGACTGTTATGAGAACAAAATGAGTTAAAACATGTAAGGCACTTAGAACAGTATCTGATTATCATTTTTGCTATCAACATTAATAAACTAGTGGTTGTGAGGGTGCTTCACTTAAGCAACGCAAAAAACTCAAAAAACTAAAAATTAACCACAATTCCTGAGAGTAATTAAAATGTTTTATTTGGGTCCTCTGGATAAACCATGGAAGAAAAGAATTAAGGAAAGACACTTCTAGAACAGCACTACATATCTATTTCTTAAATCCTATAAAGAACTTCCAAAGTAATACCGAGTGCTCAGAGCACTGCTGAGCTGTAGATAATGACATCAGAGTAATGGTCTATTGCAGTCCTCCAGCCACACGCACACATTCAGGCCAGCTCCCTCCTTGGTCTTTTCATTTGTCCATCTACCCATCCCATGTTTATTAAATGCTGACTATATGCCAGTCACCAAAATGACAGACGCTTAGGATACTCAAGTGAAAGACATGGTATCTCCTTCAAGAAGATGAGTAAACAGACAACAACAAGAGAGTGTGTTAGGCTAAAAGCAGGCACAGGACACTTGGCACAAAAGATGATAGGCACCGCATTATGTCAACTCCTTGAGGAAACAAGTGACCTGAAGGTCACACTGCCCAGGAAGGGACAGGCAGGAGGTCAATCCTGGCAGGCTGGACAGTACTTTATCTGTAAATAAGTACCCTGTACATCATCAAAGTACAAAGGCATGAGAATACTTGGCCTCTTTGGCATACAAGGTATCTGTTCTCACTGGTGCATAGAGTTTGAGTGGCCAAGTGGCAGGAGAGGATGGCAATCAGATCTTGAAGGATCTTCTATTCTGTGCTCAAGAGTATGGAGAGAGAAATGGGGAGGCAGTGGCAGTTTTAAACAGGCATGACTGAAGAGAGAGACAGATGTGGAGGTTCTTGCCATCTTTGAAAGACCATGAATGATGGCCACACGTAAGAGTGACAGCATATGTGCCGCCCTGGGCGGGAAGCAGTGGATGCTTCCTGCTGATCTTGGCCCTGAGCTCTTTCCATTTTGCTTTAAATTCTAAGTGGCCTATGGACTTTTCTTCATTCCTTCTTGGTTCTGCAGCATGTGTGTGCCCTTAGGGCTGTGTAAAAATAGGCCCGGGGCCCAGGGAAGAGGCAGCTCAGCTGCCCAAGGATCTCAGACACTTCCCAGGCATGTGGCTGGCTTTCTGGCAGCTGTTGGGAGGGCTCAAGGTCACTGGGCCTGGAAACCTGATCCTACTGCAGATGGCTTTCCCCTGGCCCAGGAGGCTCTGGAGAGAATGCAGCCAGAGGTACCTGGCGCCAAGGCTCTTCGAGGCCAACTCAAGGAGCTGTCTTTCCCAAGGGGACACCTTCCCCTGTTTCAGCTTTTGTGTTCCCATCAGCAGGTCAACTCAGGCCCTTTCCAGAAATATTCTGTCTCCTCCCTTTTTGCTAGTTCTCAGCTAAGCCTAACTGGTTCTGCTGTATCCACAGATGAAAACTAAGGAGAACAAGGCTTGGTGAGGTGGAGACTATTTTTATATCACCCCTTCTCTGTCACAGAGGTAAACACCACATCTCTGAAAATAGTCTTGGGTTCGAGCTCCAACTCTGCCTCTGCCTAGGTAAATAATCTGGGACCAAGAGCAACCTTTTAAATCCTCAGTTCCCCTGTGCAAATGATAAACAACGACTGCATCTATATCACGGGGCAGTTTCAGTAATTAAGTAGGCTCTCAGCACACAGTCTGATGCATAGTGAGTGCTCAGTAAATATGATCTCATTTAAATCGCATAACCCTGTGAGGTGTTGTTCTCTTCCACATTTCTCATAGAAGGACGTGAAGCACTAAGGCCAAGTGGATTATCCAGGGCCATACTTATGATGGGACTGAGCGAGACTGACCATGCTGCTCTGCGACATGAGATCTCTCAGGGGTTTCCTTTGAGTCCAGCACTATCATTCAGAGAGACAGAGGTATACAAATGAATTCAAACCCCACTAAACAAGCCCCTACCCAAAAGCAGGGCTGGCCATTCCTGAGGAATGTCAGTTTTTAAAAAAATACTTAAGTCCTTTGAAAAATCATCACAGGAGCTAACATCTACATCTCTGTGGCCAGCAACATGCTGGCACTTCATGTTGATTGTCTCACTGAAGCCTTAAAATAACCCTGTGGAGCAGGTACTATTACTACCTCTGTTATAAACTGGTTCCCTTAGAGGCACACGCCTGTGTTTCAAGCCGTTGGCCTTCCCAGCTGATACTCTCATCTGTGATGCCTTGCAGAGGTCAGAGGTAAGTAAGACCTGATCCGACTGTCTTTTCCCAGAGGAGAAGATACTGAGGAGGTCCAAAGAAAGGAGGATTGGAGCCAGGAGCAGAGCTGGAACCTGACACTGTCGTGTTCCTTCCTAGGCTCCATCCCACTGTGTCTCCCCAGGTGACACAGGTGCTGGCCTTCTGCAAGGGGTGACTATGGTGGCCCTATCCTGCGCTACCTAACCCTATTTATAGCAGCTTTTATCGCTCATATGTGGGGCTCCATGGAAGCTTTTACTTGGGAAAAATGAGGGGTTCTGCTTATGAAACAGAAGTTAGAAAATCCCTGCCTGGCCGTTCTGTGTGCCTAAGTGCAGATTCCTAATGTCTTAGGAAATCCAGTGTGGGCATTTTCCACAGAGTTCCCTGAAAGGATAGGTTAAGAAGCAGAGCTGTGCACTACACAGCAGGAGCACCAAACCTGGGATCTGTGGAGCCCCAGGGCGTGCATGAGCTGGCCTGTGGGGTTCATGATCTGCTCAGGTTGTATGCAAAATTCTGGGGTATATGCAATCTGGGGAGGAGAGAGCTAGATTTCTGAAGGGTTCTCAGATTTCCAAAGGGCTCCATGTCCCCCAAAACATGAATGACCACTGAAAGAAATCATTATCATAACAACCGCCATATATTGAGTGCTGATTATATGCCAGGAGAATAGGGATAATAAGATTACCTGTATCAAAGGGCTGTTGAGAGGATGAAGGAAGGGGATATGCTGTATTTGTAAAGCCCTTAGGACAGCGCTTGGCACAAGGCAAACACTCTGTAAGCTTTGGATATATTTTATCACTTTAATTATTATTATCCATTATTATCATTTTCATTGCCTCATTAGTCTTCATGAAAACTTTATGAGGTGTGTATTATTATCAACCCACTTCATAGAACAGGAAATATGAGGCTTCAAAGAGTTAATTAGCTCAAGGCTGCAGCATAGCAGAAAAGGAATGGAACCTGGCCAGGCTGGTCCTCAAGCTCAGGCTGGCCCTCAGTCTAGATGCACTGAGATAGGAAGGCAGGCGGACTCCTTGAGGAGCCCAGGAGGTAGCAGGGGCTCAGGGCTGGGAGGCTCAGCTGACCCCAGGCTCAAGATCAGCTGAAAGAGAATGCAGCCCTGCGGCTTTTTTGCTGAAAAGGCAAGCAAGCCTCCCTAACTTTGTGCTTCTCCTAATCAACAACAGAGGGCCAAGCTGCTTAAAATAATAATGATTTAAAAAGAAAACCACCCCCTGCCGCTGGCTATTCCCAGGCTCCAAAGTGAGCCAATGCCCCCAATGTCTTGAGTACAGTGAATTCAAGTAGGGAAGCAGGGCTGCCCCAGCACCCGCTGGCTAACCTCCAAGCAACGCCTTTCCTTCTACACTAACACGTAACTCTGCTCAACACACCACTTGAAAGCCAAAGAGATGCCCTCGGTTGCCATGACAATGTTAAATAGACAAAACATTTTAACCAGCTCTGACGCACACACACACAAACTTATTTAAGGGCCAAGGGGATGAATTTGGTGGGGGAGAGGGAATGGGGTTGGGAGTGTTTCTAAAGCTCTATCTCCAAGGATTTGGCCCCCAAAGCATCTGGGTCAGACTGAAACAGGGCAAAGGGCTCCTTAAAAACAAGCCATGGCTGGACTTGCTCCAGGAAAGGGAAGCCACTGCTGTGCCTCTCTGCCTTTCCTGGTGCCATATTTTATGAGGGCCAAGAGGAGGGCACTGAGGGTTGCAAATGCTGATAGAAATGCATCAGGCTTGAGTCCTGGGGACAGCATCTCAGTTTCTTACCCAAAAGGTATGAGTGTTATACTAGCCCACAGCAGTCAGGTGGACTGAATGTGTCATTAGTGCTGATATAAATATATTAACAGCCGTTTCCAACTGAGTAGTATCTCCATTTCCCAAATTTTATAGCTGAACTTCTGTTCACAGGAATTGATGACCGTGGATTTTTTCCTTTAGAAATCTTTGTTCTGAGGTTTCTTCCCCAGATGCAGGAAGGAATCTGTATGATAAAGCAGGCAAAGGGCTTGTCCCAGGTCTGAAAAGACCTCTGTGCCCATAAGTCTTCTGTACTCTGGGCTCTTCCACATCCCTCCTTTTACCACAGGCACAGCAGGACAAGGAATTGATGCTGCCAAGAGGCTAGAAAAGCCTCACCAGACACAGTTCATGGCAATTTGGTACAATCAATGAATGATCATTTGTAAAACCTTCCTCTGTGGGATCCATGATATCCTCAGGTAAACCCATCCTCCAGAAATGGGTTCCATGCCTGGCTGTTTCTGCTTGGAATCCTCTTCCACACATCATCTCTTGTGGTGAACTCTGACCTTTCAAAACTCACCCTTTAGAAGTTATTTTGAAGCCTTCTTTGCCCTGGGGTAGAATGGATCCCACTGTGCCATGCACATATGTCTGTGGGAGCAGCTGCAATAATCTATTGTTCTAATTGTTCTCTGGTCTCTTGCCCACTCATCTGAGTTTTTTGAGGTCAGGGATCATACCTTGTTCACCTGCGTATTCAGCTGGCCTAGCCCAGCACCTGGCATTAGTAGGCACTCTGTGACTGCTTGTTGATTGACACTTTAAAAGTACACAATGCTGAGTCCATTATGATTATGCCCTGCTGCCCCTGGAATCCCCTAGGCCATATTCCACAAATGTCTGCTTTCACTTCCCCATCTCTGGGAAGACAGCAGGAGTTAGACCAGAGAACAGGGCAGCTGGGCAGCCTAGAGGGTTAGGAGGAGTGAAGGGAGGGAGGAAAAGGCCCCATCTTCCAAGGCTTGCTCCTCCTACAAAGCTCATGCTCCTAACCCACCCTTTAGCTGAAGATACAAACTGACCCATGAAAACTGAAATAGCTCCCACTCCATTCCTGCTCTTAAATAAAACTGCTTTCCTTTGTCTCCATTATTAAAGGGCCCTAAAGGTGCTCTATCTGTTTATCCGTTTTCTTTTTTTTTTTTTTTTTTTTTTGAGATGAAGTCTCACTCTGTCACCCATGCTTGAGTGCAGTGGTGTGATCTCGGCTCACTACAACCTCTGTCTCCTGGGTTCAGGCAATTCTGCCTCAGTCTCCCAAGTAGCTGGGACTACAGGTGCGTGCCACCACACCTCGCTAATTTTTTTTGTATTTTTAGTAGAGGGGATTTCACCATGTTGGCCAGGCTTGTCTCGAACTCCTGACCTCGTGATCTGCCCACCTCAGGCTCCCAAAGTGCTGGGATTATAGGCATGAGCCACCACATCCAGCCTCTGTCTGTTTTCTTAGGGAGTGACCGCATTAACTCTATGCTAATTTTTTTTTCTGGCAGACTCCATTACCCTCCTAAAACAATACGCTTCCCACGTTCTCATCTCATTGTGTGTCACCTTCCTTCTGCCATACTTGCTACGTGTCTTCTCCTTTGGTATCCTCCAAACAGACAATATTTAGCAAACAACAAATGTTTATCATTGGCCACCCATAAAAAGTCTAACTGTGAGGTTAACCACTTAGGAATCTAGAATTGGTGGCACACACCCTATGCCATATTCTCAAATTATACTTCCCATGAGCAAAAATACTTTAACTTTATGATATGTGCTCATGTGTACACAGGTGTCCTATTAGCCAGAAAATCACCCATGCCTATTGAAGGAAATTTCCGTGTGGTCTAATGAGTTGTGCCTTATGAACTTGTCATTGTTTTGTGATGTAGGGCAAGAACAACGATCCTGTTGTCCTTATCATCATCCTACTCATTTCCTACCGAATGGAATGGCTGTGGTAGAGGTTCTTACATTTTCCTGGACTCACATCCTGCATGCTGAACTATTCTCTGCTAGGCTTACCACAAGACTGTGTTTGCCTCCCCACCCCTAAGCTGGGACTGATTATCACAGACAATTATAGGATTTTATATTCTTATGTTCTAAAAATAACACAGTTCACATACACACAAAAATAAAACAAAGCAAAACAAAATATCACTGGTGTGGCTGAAAGAGTTACGGAGAACCTGCAACACTGCATTGGTGCTACAGTAGTATTTATAGGCAACTTATTTGCACATAGAAATAAATTTGCAAAGAAGAATCTGAAGGGACAGTATTACAGGTTGGATATACCAAATCAAAAAATCCAAAATCTAAAACACTCCAAAATCTAAGAGGCTAGAAGAGCATGACATGAGGCTCAAGGGAAGTGCTCAGTGGAATGCTTTGAATTTTTGTATTTGGGATGCTATAAGTATAAGGCAAAGATTCCAAAATCCAAAACATGTCTTGTCCCAAATATTTCAGATTAGGGCTACTCAATCTGTATCAGCTTGAAAGTAGACTGTAACAAAAAGCAAAACCTCCAACAGAAGGTGCTTAGAATACAGGTGCACAAAATAGAATAAAAGGTTGACTATCTCCACATATCAATTCTCCACACGTATTATAATGGACTGGGGCAATTGCATCAGTATCCATCCTGGAGGGAAATAACGCATCTGTTTCATATGAAGATACGACTACATGGGTAGCATGCCTGCACTAAAATTAAGACTTCTATCATCGAAATTTTCTCAATTATTAATACCCTAGACAGCTGCAGTAGCTGTAGCAAAAATAGCAGCCCAGCTTTTCCAAAAGTCAAAGCAGCCATGAGATGTCAGCCTGGGGACTTTCCTATGCAAGAAGTGGTTCGTCTTCAGATCAAATAAAAACAAACAAAACCTTCAGTGGAACAACAACAACAAAATCTTGCTTCAGAATGCAAACTGGAAAATGACTCACCTTCTATACATACGCTGACATCTTTATAATAAAAATGTTTTTGTGCATGAAAAAAAGCCAACTCAACAGGCTGCCTATCTGCCCAAGTAACTGGGATAACTATTCAGAAAACTAAACAGTAAACTCAAGGCATACCAACCACTTTGGTTTATTCTAAAATGAGACCTATCAAACTGTGCCTACTTACAGAAGGTAGAATGGGGTGAGAGAAGTAAATGATGCATTTTTTTTTTTTTAGATTTTTGGAAGCAAACAAATGCCCAACAAAAAATAGCTGTCCTTAAGTTGCCACCTTCATGTCTTAAATAGGTTATTAGTGTCATCTTAACAGACTCTGAAAACATACATATATTTTGTAAATACTCATGCTTGAAATGTGTTTTGAAGTGAAAAACTAAGCCAATGTTTTCTGTACTCAACAATGACCATGAATTTTAATTTAAAGCTTATGTGCAGGCCGGGCACGGTGGCTCAAGCCTGTAATCCCAGCACTTTGGGAGGCCGAGGCGGGTGGATCATGAGGTCAAGAGATCAAGACCATCCTGGTCAACATGGTGAAACCCCGTCTCTACTAAAAATACAAAAAGTTAGCTGGGCACGGTGGCGCGTGCCTGTAATCCCAGCTACTCAGGAGGCTGAGGCAGGAGAATTGCCTGAACCCAGGAGGCGGAGATTGCGGTGAGCCGAGATTGCGCCATTACACTCCGGCCTGGGTAACAAGAGCGAAACTCCATCTCAATAAATAAATAAATAAATAAAGTAAAATAAAGATTATGTGCAGGACATGCAATAAGAAAAATAACAGATTTTTAATCAAGAATGAACTGCCATTCACAATTGCTACAAAGAGAATAAAATACCTAGGAATACAACTTACAAGGAATGTAAGGGACCTCTTCAAGGAAAACTACAAACCACTGCTCAATGAAATAAGAGAGGACACTAACAGATGGAGAAACATTCCATGTTCATGGTTAGGAAGAATCAATATCGTGAAAATGGCTATATTG